>CATKHJ010574662.1:0-22105 GCA_949750685.1 Vernicia montana | reverse complement strand
GAGTGTATATATATATATATATATATATATATATATATATATATATATATATATATATATATATATATATATATATATATATATATTTGAACTTCCCTTTGTTTGTATAGCCCTTGAGTGACTGAATGAGATATTGATTTACCATTATGCTTTTTATTTTCAGACAAGTGGTAAATGTAAATTCTTTGTTTGGGTCGATCCACTGAGCTGAGAAAGGAGAACAAAGCATTATCTTTTGAACTCCACCACATGAAAAAATTGCACAGAGGAGTATTTTCTACTAAAATAGTCTTGTACCAGGAATCTCAAAGTGGAAATCTGGCCAATGAGATTGCTGATTTGAGGGAAGAGGTACAATTATTGAAGATTGAGCAGTTGACTGAAGATGAAATAGTGTTTAAATTGAAGAAAAAAGTAAGGACTTACATGCTGCTATTTACCATATCTTGGTGGTTTTTTTTTTTTCCTTTATGAAATTGTATTTAAGTAGGTTTGGTTTAGGGTTTAGTCTTGTTTTGTTTTTCGCTGGTCCCTAGCATTATTGTCTTAGGACTGTGATTGAGATAATGTTTTGTGAGCTGCTTATAGTTTAGGGATTTTGTTGTTGTTATCTCAGTATGATGAAAATATGTAAGGAATCAAGTATTATGAATGATAATTTTATATTTTGTATGTATATAATTGATTTGTTTTAGTGCACAATATTTTCTTTTATAAATTTCATATGTTGTCTATTTGTTTCATACTAGTAATTTACACCCTACAATCATGAAACTTATATACATCTCTTAAATTTCAGAGTTTAAGATAATACAAAATGATTTATGGACATAAAACTTTCATTCATTATATTAAAGTAAGTCAAATTTACACATAACCCTTATTATTAGTTTGGACCAAACTAAATATTTTCAGTTTGAATCAAACTGAGATAACAGATAAAAGAACTATCAAACTAAGATAACATATCGAAAAACTGTGCACCTGCACAAATTAGCCATGAAATTTGTAATTAGCAGTACATGTCGGAGGTTGCATTTTGCATATTGAGTTCTATCACTCAATTATATAGCAGACCAAATTGTACACAGGCAGACACCTCTTACTTACATACCTACAATTGTTTCCAAAAAATAAAAAAACCAAAAAGAACCCTTTAAACACAAATAAAAAGTTGCCAACTATATTCACATCTTCAGCATTGTCTACATAATTAGGAAGTCAAATTCCCCTAGTCTGACTTGGATTGCTTCTACCAATGCTTGATATCATCCTCTCCATCTGCTCTTTAAGTTATCTTATAGTCATTGGAGGTTGTCCTGTCCACTGTAAGCTAGGAGCTTTGTACCCTAGGTTAGTAGGTTTGACAGTATGATGTTCTAGAGTTCTAAATTGAATCTTTCTCCTAATATTGCCACTTATAAGACCTTGGCATACTGGTATGTCAATTGGTGGTGAAATATGAAGGCTAGTTGAAGAAGATTGTCCTCTAATGTTGCTGCTACCTGATTACTTGGTCTAGTCTTTTTCTTTCTGTAATGGTATCTGGGTGTCCCAAATCTCTCAATATTATTAGGACTAGGTAAAATAAACCTTTCATCAGATTGACCACTTTGCAATTCAACCACTTTTGTGTTAATAATCTATATAAATAAATTGCATTGAATATATTGCCTCAATTCAACAATATAAAATTACAAACTTTATTAACTTACATTATATGTTGTTCTGCTTGTTTCTTCATTTATTAGGACACCAAAACCTAATACTTGCTTTTTTCTAGGAGCTCTCTTGCATTTCCCCCCAAGTCTTTTGCACTAAGATGGTCATACATTGCATGTGTTGAAATATATCTTCTCAAATGCTCACTAGAATCAGCTTGTACTTCATGTTGTTGCTGGTTTGAAGCATTCCTAGCCATATGCTATCACGTCCTATCCTCAGTACTTACTTATCCTTACCTTCGCTCATCATCGAGCAGCTCTTAATACATCACATCTGCTTTATCGAGGCGCGATGGTCCTAGGGTATGGGTAGACTTTAGGTCACTGATCACCTCGTAGAACCTTATATGCCCAGGATCTAATCACTCATATAATCATGCTCGACTGATCGAAGCTTATAAGGGCCAATCTTACAATCATATATTAAAGAGCTGGTCAAATCTTAGGATAAATTCTTCCTCGTTTTATTCATATAAATCACTTCGTTACATAAACATCACTTACAATCCATACACTTTCTATTACAGTTATGAATATTACAATTAAAGCCATAATACTATATGTCTATGTTCTAACTCTAGCCCGAATACTTTATTCGTCATAAATAGCAAGAGCCTCTTCACTATATGATGAGAACTATACCTTCACCTTCTAACTTCTCCAAGATCGTTCTTGAGAACTTCTAAACTAAATGTTAAAATCCACAGATGATGTGGTGAGTTGTCAACTCAATAAAATAATAGAAATGCATTAGAATAAGGATTTCATAAACATTCAGAATATCAAAGAGAATTATGCAATAGATATCATATAATATCATGAGTATCAAAGACAATATATCAAATATTCTTTCATATAAATTAATAGAAATATGCATTCATGAGTTCGTGTTTATTAAATCCACATTACCGTGAAACTTCATATCATTATCCATTAGAGATCAAATGGTGGGATGAACCACCAACCCATATGTCTCCGTACATATACCATCGTGGTATAAGTAATAAACCATCAAAGGCACTATAAGCGAACTCATGTAATCTTTGTAACAATCATGGACTGCTATATGTCCAAGAAATATCTTTGCATGCCTGCTAGAATACGTCTAACTTAGTTTATAGACTCGGTCAATCGAGTCACCAGTGCATTTGGTCTAATGAATACTCTCATTAGTTGGGTGTTCTATTAATTTAACATTCAATAGATAACAATAATACTTAAGAAGAAAACTTTTCATATCGTTTCATTCATAAGGTTAGCCCAAATAACTTAGATTACAATATAGTGAATTTGGTCCGAATGACCTTCGTCTATTACAATGGAATTGGCTTTGATTACAATCAAGACTATTTCTTTTTATAATAATATAGCTTTGGTCCAAATGACCTTGCTTACAGAATGATGGCTTCAACCTAAATGGCTTCGCTGATTTCACTTTTTGATAAAACTTACAAAGAAATACAATAATATGTTATCTATAGAAGGTGATGGTAACAATAATACAAATGAAAGTAATAATAACATAAGAAGTCAGCAAAGGAATAGAATTCAACTAAATGCAAAAAAAAAAATTTAATCTTATTGTTCATGCATTTCTTAACTTACAAATATGAATTTCTACATTCCTATAATCTTACCTCTCAAATATCCATCTTCGGCTTCGGCTCTGCAGCAACCCTCAGGTTTCTTTATACTCTTAATTTTTCCAGCATTTCATATGGCAACTTCTCCAATAATGATCAAAATCATCACCATCAAAATCTCCACCAATGGCTTCCCAATAACTCCTTGATCATTATAGACCAAGGCATCACTATCTAGGCTTTGATCATCTTCAAGCTTGGCTTCGCTCATTCTTAGGTTTATTGGATTCTCCAATCTATCCTCTAGACCCATTTGGAGACATTCTAAGAAAATTGGACGAATCATCTACCTCTTAGAATTTTGGGGTTTCATTTGAATATCAACTATTTTCTTTAGAGAGAAAGTTTGATGAAAGAGGTTTAAGTTTTTGAATAAGTTTCTATTGAGTTTTAGAGAAAACTTAAAATTTAAGCTTTTAAAGAGAGGATGTAACTGTTAAATTGTGAAAACTGATCGGTTCCTTTGATTTTTAAATAGCAAGGGTAATTATGGCTTATGTTATGAAAAGATATAAAGTCGGTCAATAGTTACTTGTGGAAAAGACACTTCACATTGGAAACATAAACTTTTATTGGGGATGGTAACTTTTTGTTGGAAGGGAAAATATATCATTAATGGTCTGTCAGAGGTAGATAACTTTCCACCTATCCATGCTTATCTATTACAATAAAATATCTATCTCAACTAATAACTTCATCACTCATAACTGAACTCATATGCTCGCTTTGCAACATATACTGACATCTAAGCCCTGTCATTAGCGAGTCCATCGCTAGTCTCCGCTTATTAGTCTCACTTTCTTTGTAAATCTATAAACATTATTAGCCTCATCATCAAACTCCTAGACTCATCTTATATTCGCTACACTTGTCTTGCTGAATCGAACCCATCCGTCCATCTACTATTATAAAGTCCTTTGCTCATCTCATCCTATATCGAGTTCGTCTTCTTCGTAAATCCTCCTTATCAATTAACTCATACATATTCCTCTTCATGTCATGTCTCTCATAATTTCTATCATCTCCCATATAGTCTCATCTACGATCTATCCTCATCTCTATGATTCATTCTCCCTATATTCTCACTTTTGTCACCAACCTGATACTAACTATTAATACTGCGAATCACATTTTGGTCCTCATCTTCACCCTAATATCTCATCTCCTCAAGTCCATTATGATAATTAATATATGGGGTATTACATATTCTCACCAACTATAGAGGTTCCATTATGTCCAGTTGATCTTTTAGGTATATTTGCAATGGGAGGTTGTTGGTTTGCTCTAGGTACTGTCTTTATCAGGTTTTGTGGCTGTGGATTTGAATCTCACTTGTCCTTTTTACTACATTCAACATGATCAACATTTGTATTTTCCTGTCTCCTTTTATATTGAAATTGAGCTGTCGTTTGGAACTTAGCAGAACCAACAGCAAACATACTTGTATTGGGTGCCTTTTGCAATAATAAGAGCCAACAAATTATTTCAATGCTTCAATTAAAATGGCAGAATAAATAGAACCAACAACAAATATAACTAAAAAAAAATTGCAAAGTGTATGTTGCCACTTAACTTGTTGTGTTTGTTCTTACAACTTTTCTTGTTATGGCCAGCCACTTTGCAGATGCTACATTTAATAACAATTCCCCTATTAGACAGCTTGCAGGTTTTCTTCTTATGCCGATCCTCATCAATTTGCTTGATTCTATTCTTCTTCTTCCTACTAGTCTTCTTTTCAATAGGTGGATGTTGGATGGCCTCATAGTCATTAAACTTCCAAAATTTCCTCCCTCTCACTGGTTGTATATGGTAGCTATAAGCTGATATGTACTTTGAATTATGATACCATTCAGAGATAAAATTCTTTGGATCCATTTTCTCATTCAGTAATGCACAAATTTCATGTGCACATAGGATTCTAGATATATCACATGACTTGTAAGTGCAAACCCTTCTATTAATGAACAATGCATGTCTATCTTCCCCATGTCCAATTTCATATCCCTCATCACCATTGAATTTCACCCTACAATTCAAAGACTCATTCACATTCTCTTCATATCTCTTAATACTTGCATGAGAGTATTCACTTGACCACTTGGTTACTTACAGATTATATTTCCACAGCCTTGACATCACATTTGTTCTTATTGTTTCAAGCAAACTAATTATATGCTTCTCCCTTACATCAAGGATCTAATAATTGAAAGTTGCACTTATGTTGTTATCAGCCATATCATATTTGCATCTTATATTGAAATATGCCCTGCACCACTTATAAGGTGGCCATTTTAGGACATCTTAAACAACTTTGACTCCATGCTCTACTGCCAAGATTTCAAGGCTATCCTATAACTCTTCCTTATAAGTGCTCTAGGCACACTCCAAAACTTCCTTTCTAACTCCTCCCTTCTCCAATTCTTCCTCTAATTGACAAATACATGTCTTACACACCATTTGTGCTCAACAACAGGTAAAACTTCATCTATTGCAGGAAGCAATCCTTTGCAAAACCAAAAATAATAGGAACCATTAGTAACTTATCAAGCAAATATGGAAATCATACTTTTTTTTATTTAAATATTGGAAATGAATATATGAATACATACAACAAATATAATTTACATTATAATTTATATACTAACCCTTTGTATGCCAGATATAAATGTATAGTCAGCTCCATCCTTCAAATTAAACATCTTAACCAACCATTGGACAAACCATTTCCAATTTGCTTTGTTCTCCCTCTCAACAATAGCCCAAGCTATGGGAAACATTTGATTGTTTCCATCTACCCCCACTGCATAAAGAAGTTGCCCTTTACAAATAGTCTTAAAAAACAACCATCTAGACAAATGATTGGTCTACACCAGCCAACCATCCCTTTTTACATACATCAAAGCAAACAAAAATTGTAGAAAATACTTTTCTTCCTTTTCTCAATTCTTGTTTGTTCAAATCAATAGCCATTTCAGAACATGGATTGCTTTGCTAGATCTCACAAGCATATGCTTCATGCTCTTCATACTCAATTTTGTAGTTCCCATCAAGATCAACCTTGACAATATTCCTTTCCTTCTTTCACATAGACATATTTGTATGGATCCTTAACTGTTTCTTGGTCATCTTCTTTGATTCCTTCACCTTAACATTTGGTTGATCATAAATTTTTTCTTTAATGAACCTAGCAAGATATTTTGCAGTTACCCTTGGATTATGCCATACCTTCTTACACTTGTGTTTAGACTGATATGTCTTCACAATTAAATCTATGTTGTTACTGTTGTCCCTACTAGCATATATTATAAATGGACAATCATCCTGTCACTTGGCTCTCAGCCTATTTTTGTCATTCCTCACAAACTTCAAGGCAACTCTATTTGCCACTGCATATTTTGTTAAGGCATTTCTAAACTCTTTGGCATTTGCAAATTTTATGCCCAATTCAAAGACAAGGCTTTGGGCATCAGGGTTGTATGTGCTCTTTTGTCTTGTTGTTCTAACTACATCTGATTACTCTTCATGAAAATGGGAGTCACTATTTTCATCTGAATTAGGGCCATCAGATCAAATAATTGGGCTTGCAGGTGGTGATGAAGTTGAGTTGGGGTATAAGGACTGACTTCCTTTATAGCCACTGAAACCAGCTAATCTCCTATTGTTGGTGTTTAAATTATGAGATGTATTGGTTACATCAAGTGTACTCTTTTCATTTGGCATAGAATCATCATATGAACTTGAATCAATTGAACTATACTCTTTAGCAAGGGTCCTCTCATAAATATGAATGCCTCCATGATTTTTCTTTTGCCTATAACTTAAACCTTGAAAATTTCTTTCTTTTACTATTTCTTGGCCATTTTGGCTTTCCCCTTCCTTTAATAAAGATCAACTAATTTTTATTTACCTTTCCACTTATGTATGTTAGACCTGATATCATTGTACTTCCTCTTATGTAGCTCTTTCATATTGCCCGTTTTTGTTCTTTCTCTCTAACCTTATGATCTAATGCTTGCAGGAATTGATGGTTCAATTCCATGGTCTGATGAAAAATCTACTTCAAAGTCACAGGGAACATCATGCAAATTTTCAAGACTTGCCTCATGTTCTTCTATTGACCTAAATTAGGTTTTTAATTTAGTCAATCTCTATTTTGATCTTGACAATCAAATTGAATAATTCTAATGTTTCATCTAAGTGTATTTTGACAGATAAAATGCCTTAGAAAAGCTTGGGATTCAAGAACTTAGAAAAATCTCTAAGTGTTCTACTAGACTCTTAATTTGCGCTCGCAACAGGCATATAGAGCTCGCAATAACCTTGTCACGACCGCAACTCAGTTATCACGACCGCAATATAGCTCAAAGCCTGAATTGAAAATTTCATCCAGAGAGGTTCACGATCAGTATAAGGACTGCAACTCTAAGTGCCAAAGCTTGATTGCGCTCGCGACTACCTTGTTGCGACCACAACATTCATAAAGCTGAAAAGAGTCTCAATGGTAACATCAGTAGTGAACGAAAATCTGCCATGTGGCACTAGCCGTTGGACACATATGAATATAGTGACTGTAAGCTACATATAGCAACCGCGAAAGATTCATAGTGACCTCGATATGTGCACGACGACTGCGATTCTTGTCTGACAGAACATTAAATACAGATTTTCTAGCTGTTGGAGTTGGATTTGTTTTGAGCATATTTGTAACAGCTCTTTGATGGTGGGAAACTATAAATACCCCCCTCCAAAGGACTTTAATAGAAACTAACAACTTCTCTAATATCCAAACTCTTGCAAATTTATTTCTCAAGCTTTCAATTTTTCATTTAACACCTTGTGTGTTTGTTGTAAGAGCATTCATTGCTCAAGGGTTTAGTGTTAGCCATTAAACACCATCTAGGTTGGGGAGTGATCCTTTGTGAAAACTCTTGTTGGGTTTGAGTGTTAACTTTAGTGAAAATACTTATGAGGTTTTTAGTGTGAGCCTATTAAAAACACTTATAAAGTTTAGTGTGAGCTTAAACACTAAGTTGGGAGTAAACTTGTTAAAACTCCATTGATAGTGAAATACCCAATTGGTGATTAGGGAGTGGATGTAGGATTGGTTATATTCCAAACCACTATAAATCCTTGTGTTCATTATTTTCCTTCTTCCTTACTCAATTAATTTTTTAATTACCTACTAATTCAACCATCCTTCTTGGTGCATATTGGGCAATAAGTGGTATCAGAGCAAATGTCTCACTTCTACAAGCTTCATAACGTGAGAAAATATCTAAATGGCCAACGAAGGGATTAATCATCTCAAGCCACACTTTGATGGCACCGACTATACTTATTGGAAGCATAGAATGGAGGTCTACCTTGATAGTGACCTTGTAGATCTATGAGATAGTGTACTTGAAGAGTGGAAGCCTTCATTAAAGGTGGTTGATGGTGTAGAAGAGATGATTCTAAGAAAAGAATGGGTTGATGCTCATAGAAGAGCAAATGGGAAGAACAAAAGAGCCATGACAATTCTTCTTAGTGCTCTATCAAGAGAAGAATGTGGAAGGGTTCAACAATGTACAAGTGCTTATAGCATTTGGAATACATTGGAGAACTACCATGAAGGCTCCAAGCAAGTCAAATCCAAAAAAATCCAAATGCTTGTTCATAAGTATGAACTCTTCAAGATCAAGCCTAATGAGAATGTGACCGATATGACCAACTGATTCTTTGGCATAGTCACAAGCTTGAAGAAGTTTGGAAAAAGTTACTCTTTGGAAGACATCAACAACAAAATCCTTAGAGCTCTTCCAAAGAAGAACTTTGAATCCAAAGTTTTATCAATTGAATAAGCTCATGATTTTGACAAGCTACCAACAAATGTCCTTATTGGAAAACCTCTCACTCATGAGATGACATTGGAGAAAGAAGAAATCCAAGTTGAAAAGAAGAAAGCAATAGCTCTCAAATGCTCCACCAAAGATTAACATGATGATGAAAGTCAAAGTGACTTGGATGAGAGAGATGAAGAAGATGATGAATTGGCTATGCTTTCTAGAAGAGTGAAGGAGATCATCAAGAGTAAAAAGAAAAGGTCCTTTAGGAAGACTCCTTCCAACTCTGCCTCAAATGCCAACTCCAACAAAGATAAGAAGAGTGATGTAACTTGCTATGAGTGTGGAAAGCAAGGCCACATCAAACCGAAATGTCCTAAACTCAAAAAGAAGAAGAAGTGGGACAAGGAGAAAAAGAAGGGCTTCAAGGCTATATGGGATGAGAACTCTTCCAATGATGAAGAACAGAAAGAGGTTACAAATCTATGTTTCATGGCCTTGGAAGACTCTTCAATGAGGTATGCCTTAAATCCATCACAAATGAAAGTGAATGGCATATAGATAGTGAATGTTCAAGGCATATGACCGAAAATGCTAGTCTCTTCATCTATTTGAAGAAAAAGCATGGAGGAAATGTCACATTTGGAAACAATGCCAAGGGTAAGGTAATTGACATTGGATCAATTGGTAAGGAAGGTTGTTCCCTTATTGAGGATGTTTATTTAGTTGATGGTTTAAAACATAATTTGTTAAGTGTAAGTCAATTATGTGACAAAGGTAATAGAGTTATCTTTGACTCCAAAGAATGTCTTGTCACTACCTTGGTAGATGACAAAGTGATGTTCAAAGGAGTAAGAGATGACAATACCTACATAATTAACTTATGCAATTTAGCGAACCACAATTTCAAGTGTCTTGTGTTTATTAGCAATGAATCTTGGCTTTGGCATAGAAGGTTTAGTCATGCAAGTATGGAGTTGATTCATAGCCTAAGCAAGGATGAGCTAGTTGATGGGCTTCCAAAGATCAAATATTCAAAGGACATGACATGTGGACCATGCCAAATATGGAAACAACATAAGTCTTCCTTCAAATCAAAAAATGTGGTAAGCACTTCTAGAACTCTACAACTTATTTATATGGACTTATTTGGACCTAGTAGAGTTGCTAGTTTTAGTGGAAAGCTTTATGCTTATGTACTTGCTGATGATTACTCTAGATTTACTTGGGTTAGTTTCTTAACTCATAAGAGTGATACTTTTGATGCCTTAAAATTTTTGCAAAGAAAGTTCAAAATGAAAAAGGCTATTTGATTTCAAAAATTAGAAATGATCATGGAAAAGAATTTGAAAATGAATCTTTTAAAAATTTTTACATTGAATTTGATATTTCTCATAATTTTTCATTCCCTAGAACACTGCTCGCCTCAAAATATATTGTCCAAAAGCGACCCGCAAGTATACATGGCAATTGTAGTATATAGGAAGTACCCAAGGTCGTATTCTCTCAAGGAATTGCAAATGGATTTTATTTGTTTCAGATCAAAATGGATTTAAATGTAAAAATATTTTTGTTTGATTTTTGAAAGGAAATAATTTTAAAACAGAAAATTAAATAATGCAAATGCAGATTTTTAATGCAATAGATAAAAAATGTCTAGAGTCCGTAATCCGCTTATCAATCATTTATGTTTATGAATAAATCCAATTGATTATGCTTAAAAGAATCGGTTTTTAATAATTCTTAGAATAAAAATCAGTCTATTAGCAATCGCATTCATAGAAATCAATTTATCAAATTATATATTAAAAATCAAATTTTAATCTTAAAACTTATATTTCTAATTCATTTTAAGACCTTAAAAGAATGAAATCCGGAAATAAACTTCAACTCTCATTCATTCATTTATAACCTAAATTAAACAAATGGTAGCTAAGCATTTATCTATAATCAATTCAATTAAGAAAAGATAAATATAATCAAAAGGAATTTTATTCAATATTCATATCATGATAGCTTCATACAAATTCCTAAACAAAAATAAATTTAGTTCATGGGAAAATAAAGAACAATTTCTATATCATTAATATCAAAATAATACATTGAATTAATATTATCAATCTAATAATTAAAAGATAAAAATAATAAGGAACTTACAATTTAATTCAGTGCTTAAATCCAATCTCTTGATATTTGCACAAATAAATACCCCAAGAACCAAATACAATCTTTATTGAAGGAATGAGTGTTGAAAATAAAATAAAAAAATCTAAATAAAAAGTATTTAAATTTTAAAGTGGAATGGAATAGGAGAAAAGTCTATTGCAAAGAACTATGCGAAAATCTCTCCTGCTAAAACTTTTCTGCCTCTCCTCTGCGAATCCTTCTGCTGCGAAAAACTCTTTCTGCCTAAAAAACTAAAACTTTCTCTGCCTCTGCCAAAAAAACTGGCATCCTCTCACCTCTCATCTCATATATATTATTATTATTATTTTTGTTATCATTGACCTGCAATTGAAGGCAGTAATTGTGCCTTTAATTGCTGCAAACTTTGAATGTTTACTTTTTTTTTTTATTATATATATATATATATATATATATATATATATATATAAAAGTGGGTTCCACTATTATAATAATATATATTTTTATTTTTTTCAAAAAACACGTTCTGTTTAAATTTTTTCCTTTTTTGTTTTGTTTTTTTCTTCTTTACTTTTTTAAAAGTTTTTTATTATCTTATTTTATTTTATTTTATAAAGAAGTGGATCCCACTATTTTTAATATAATTCTATATTTATGGGCTACTCCTTTATTCCATAATCCACTTTTGTTTTAAATTCTTCCATTTCTTTATTTTATTTATTAAACTAAACAAGACTAACAAACATATTAAAAATAGCACAATTAAATATAAAATAAATATTAAATTAACATTAAAAACATAATTTAAACATAATAAGATTATGACAAAATAAACACCACAACAAAATGGTGTTGTAGAGAGGAAAAAATAAAACATTAGTAGAGATGGTTAGAACTATACTCAGTGAGTATGGTCTTCATATATACTTTCGGGCGGAAGCCGTTAATACTTGTTATATTGCAAATCGTATTTTTAAAAGATCAATATTAAACAAATCACCTTATGAGTTATGGAATGGAAGAAAACCCAAAATTTTATATCTTAGAGTATTTAGTTGCAAGTGCTATATATTGAATACCAAGGATAATCTTGAAAAATTTGCATCCAAGACGGATGATGGCATTTTTCTTGACTATTCCACCACTAGCAAAGCTTATAGAGTTTTTAATAAAAAATCATTAGTGGTTGAAGAGTCTATAAATGTTATTTTTGATGAATCTAGTAAGCTTGATCTTGGAAAAGGAAGTGTCCTTGATGATTTTGTAGGTAAATTTGAAAAACTTTAAATTGAGGACAATTCAAGGGAAGAGATGGTGAATGAGGAGACTCAACAAGAAGTTGAAGCTCAACCTCAACAACAAGAAGATCACACTCAAGGACTCCCAAAAGAATGGAGCTACCCCAAGGATCACCCCAAATAACTCATCATTGGTGAAACTTCAAAGGGTGTAAATACTAAATCTCACTTTAAAGCCTTAGATAATTATCTTGCCTTTGTTTCTCAATTTGAGCCAAGGAATATTAATGAGGCTCTAAATGATGAGTGTTGGGTGATTGCTATGCAAGAGGAACTTAATCAATTTAAGAGAAACAAAGTTTGGGTACTTGTTCCTAAACCCAAAAATCATCTAATTATTAGATGTAAATGGGTGTATAGGAATAAGTTAGATGAGCATGGTTTTATCACTAGGAACAAAGCTAGATTGGTTGCTAAAGGGTATAACCAAGAGGAAGGCATAGACTATGATGAAACTTATGCTTCGGTGGCAAGATTAGAGGCCATTAGGATTTTACTAGCATTTGCATGTCACATGAATTTTAAATTATTTCAAATGGATGTGAAAAGTGCATTTTTAAATGGTTTTATTGAAGATGAAATTTATGTTGAACAACCTCCCGATTTTGAGGATCATGAACTTTCAAATCATGTTTTTAAATTGACTAAGGCCTTGTATGGATTGAAACAAGCTCCTAGAGCTTGGTATGAAAGGCTTAGTTCCTTTTTGTTAAAAAATGACTTTGTAAAAGGAAAGGTTGACACTACTTTTTTTGTGAAAAAGCACAATCATGACACACTCATTGTTCAAATTTATGTTGATGATATTGTATTTGGTGCTACTAATGAAAATCTTTGTGAAGAGTTTGCTAAGCGTATGACTAGGGAATTTGAAATGAGCATGATGGGAGAGCTCAAATTCTTCCTTAGTCTTCAAATCAAGCAATGCAAAGATGAGATTTTCATCAACCAATCCAAGTACACTAAAGAATTATTGAAGAAATTTGGAATGGATGGTTGTAAGAGTAGCAAGACACCAATGAGCATATCAACTAAGCTTGACAAAGATGAAATGGGTAAGTTTGTAGATGAAAAGAAGTATAGAGATATGATTGGCTCACTTCTCTATCTGACAGCTTCTAGACCCGATATTATGTATAATGTATGCTTGTGTGCTAGATTTCAATTTTGTCCTAAAGAATTTCATTTAAATGAGGTCAAATAATTTTGAAATATATACATGGAACATTGCATTTAGGATTATGGTATCCTAGAGATTCTTCATTTAGTATAATTGGTTATTCCAATGCGGATTATGCCGGTAGTCTTTTAGATAGAAAGAGTACCTCTGGAACTTGCCATTTTCTTGGTGAGTGTTTAATTTCTTGGTTTAGCAAGAAACAAGTTTCGGTTGCCTTGTCCACCGCCGAAGCGGAATATGTGGCGGCGAGTTATTGTTGCACTCAAGTTATTTGGATGAAACAACAACTCAATGACTATGGACAAGAACTTGATCACATTCCCATCAAATGTGATAATAAAAGTGTTATAAACCTTTCAAAGAATCCCATCCAACATTCTAGGAGCAAACATATAGACATTAGGCATCACTTTTTAAGAGACCATATGCAAAATGGGGATGTTGTATTAGAATTCATTGATACAACTAATCAATTGGCTGATATTTTCACCAAGCCCCTAAATGAAGAAAGATTGAACTTCATTAAGAGGGAGCTAGAGATGCTTGATGGAAGTTCCTTATCATAATTTTTTTTGTTTCTTTGTTTACATAACATTTTATGTGTAACTTAGTTATTGATAATCAATTTCAATTCCTCATTTTGAATGATGCTATTTCTTTCAATTCTTTAATATGATGGATTGTGTGCAATATTTTTTGTGTTTAAAATAATCTATGTCATATATATGCGTATTAATTGTTTAAAGATGTGCATTCATTTGCTTTTGATTATTCAAATTGATGATGATTGAATTGCATAAACATTTTTCATAAATTCCTCTTGTTTTCTGAAAATCCTCTAAATCGTGATCGCTACATGCTATTAGCGAGCGTGAAATTTAAATTTCTTCTGCCCGTTGGCAATTTTCAAAGATCGTGGTTGCATTTTCTTCCTCGCGAACGTGAAATTCATCTTTCTCTTTACTGTTACTCAGTAAATTTGAATATCGCTGTCGCGACTCCCCTTTCGCGAACGCAATTTACAATTTTGACTAAAAAAATATAGTCATTTTAAAATGGCCAAATTTTCAATAAATGCAAACTATAACCCTTATTTGGCTATTTTTTTTTGGCATCTAATGCTTATATAAATCCCCCATTTTACTTTACACACTATTCACAACTATTACAAAACATTCCCTCTCACTTTCTTACATTTTGCTCACTTTTTCCTCTCTCTAATTTTCATTTCATCTCAATTTTCTTCTCTATTTTTATTTAATGGCACCAAAAACCAAGCTTTCTAGGTCTTCTAAGGGGAAATAGCCCTAAACTTCTCAAGAACCCTCACCCTTAGAGCTCATGAAAGGGGTCACTAAGGAGGAGAAATAAAATTGGGAAAAGTTGCAACCCAAACTTGTTTTAGCCAACAAAATCCCCAAACTTTCTAATCTTAGAACCTTAGGAATTGAGGGAGATATTGTCCTTTACTTGAACAATCTTCAATGGAGGACATTTATATTTCCCACTAAAGATGGGCATGAGGAGCTCACCAAGGAATTCCTTGCCACTCATCCTAGAAAAGAAGTTTTCCTCTACTTATGGCCACTATGGCATTCATTTTCGATTTTTTTGAAAAGAATATGGGCTAAGGCTAGAGGAAGTAGCGGATATCTTCAATTTTCAAAAGGTAGGGGCCTCAAATATCAATGAGCTAGATATGGATTTCAATGAATTTTGGAGGGAGCTCTCAATTAAAAATAGGTATGATCCCAAATCCTTTTTAGCCAAACACTTTAGAACCTTATACTTTTGGGTGCTCCATCGAATTACCACCTTCTCAATAAATGCAAGAGGAGATGGTAATAAGAAGGTCACTCAAAAGGATCTATTTTTTCTCTTTGGTCTCATCAAATCAAAATCCATCCAAACCGCCTATTTTCTTATAGACCAATTCTTACATTTGGCCAAAACACCTAAAGGTGTAATTCTTCTATCTTCTCATATCATAAGAATTGCAAACCATGTTGATGCTCTTACCTTACCCAACAAAGCCTTTCTCCAAACTTTTCTTTCACCTTCTTCAAATATGTTAGACATTGAGTATATGATACACTCCAAGTGTATTAGGGAAAGAAATGGAGTATATGAGTACATTTTTGAAGAGGTGGGTATACAAGAGAAATCTAGGAAGAGATCAAAGGTTGCAATTCCTAGTGGAGGTCCTTCCCAAATGGAGGAAAGGATCTCAAAAGAACAAGGGACCCAAACTTCTTCTGGAATTCCATTATCCTCCAAAGTTGAAAAATATTTAGCAAGATTATGAAAAGACTCAATCTTCTAGATCATATACATGGAGACATTGTGGACATGCAAAATAAAATGGAAATTCCTTCATGTGACTTGAAAGATTGGGAATTTAGTGAAGGAGAAGAAAAAGAAGAAGAAGAATCTTAGAGATTGGACATGCAAAATAAATTTTCTTTTATTGTTTTCTATTTCTTTATCTTTTATTTTTTTTTTATTTTCATTATTTTAAGCATCTTGTATTCTCTTTTTTAATTGAATGAAGTCTTTTTTTAAAAATTTAACTTTCTTGATGCATCTCTTATATGTGCTTTCCTTTATTTATTTTCTTATTTACTTTAATTACCTTGGTATCCCTTTTTAATCATTATTCATTATTAATTGCCTTTCAATTTCTCTTTTTGATCTTGCCAAAGGGAGAGAAGTGTAATGAATTTGAAAACTTATTTGATTAAAGGTTTGAAAACTTATTAGATTAAAAGGGAGAAAATAAATTTTTCTTTAAAAAATATAAGGATCATTTATTCAGGGGGAGCCTTATATTTTATTTACTTTATCTTATTTTATCTCAAATTCAATTTAATTTTCAAAATCAAAAAGGAGGAGATTGTTGACCTAAATTGGGTTTTCAATTTAGTCAATCTCTATTTTGATATTGACAATCAAATTGAATAATTCTAATATTTCATCTAAGTGTAT
The DNA here is from genome assembly GCA_949750685.1 of Vernicia montana. Classification (NCBI taxonomy): domain Eukaryota; kingdom Viridiplantae; phylum Streptophyta; class Magnoliopsida; order Malpighiales; family Euphorbiaceae; genus Vernicia; species Vernicia montana. Next base: position 5,308 of record CATKHJ010574662.1, on the reverse strand, counting down.
TTTGACAGATAAAATGCCTTAGAAAAGCTTGGGATTCAAGAACTTAGAAAAATCTCTAAGTGTTCTGCTGGACTCCTAATTCACACTCGCAACAGGCATATAACGCCCGCAATAAGCTTATCGTGACTGCAACTCAGTTATCGCGATCGTAATATAGCTCAAAGCCTGAATTGCAGATTTCATCTAGAGAGGTTCGTGGTCAGTGTAGAGACTGCAACTCTGAGCGCCAAAGCTTAATTGCGCCCACGACTACCTTGTTGTTACCGCAACATTCATAAAGCTGAGAAGAGTCCCAACGGTAACATCAATGGCGAACGGAAATCTGCCACGTCACACTAGCCGTTGGACACATATGAATATAGCGATCGCAAAAGATTCATAGCGACCGCGATTTTTGTCTGACAGAGCATTAAATGCAAATTTTCTAGCTGTTGGAGTTGGATTTGTTTTGAGCATAGTTTTAATAGTTTTTTGGTGGTGGGAAACTATAAATACCCCCTCCAAAGGACTTCCATAGAAACTAACAACTTTTCTAACAACTATACTCTTACAAATTTATTTCTCAAGCTTTTAATTTTTCATTTAACACCTTGTGTGTTTGTTGTAAGAGCATTCATTGCTCAAGGGTTTAGTGTTAGCTATTAAACACCATCTAGGTTGGGGAGTGATCTTTTATGAAAACTCTTATTGGGTTTGAGTGTTAACCTTAGTGAAAACACTTGTGAGATTTTTAGTGTGAGCCTATTGAAAACACTTGTAATGTTTAGTGTGAGCTTAAACACTAAGTTGGGAGTGAACTTGTTAAAACTCCATTGATAGTGAAATACCCAATTGGTGATTGAGGAGTGGATGTAGGATTGGTTATAATCCAAACCACTATAAATCATTGTGTTCATTCTTTTTTTTCTTCCTTACTCAATTAATTTTTTAATTACCCACCAATTCAACCCCCCTTCATGGTGCATATTAGGCAACATCTTTATTAGTTTGCTGTATTGAATTTCTACCCCAAGCTGACATGTCTACTCCAAAATCCCCACCAACACTTGGATAGACATCATTATTCTCACCAACACCTGCATTGACATCATTATTCTTACAGACACTTGCAGCTCCATCATTATTCTCACCAACACCCATATGTACACCAACACTATCAAAACCAGCAACATTTTGAACTACATTATTATGAGTTGGAATGCCTCCACCAAGTTTGGGATCAATAGTGGGTTGTGCTTGTAGACCAACGACATCTGGTTCAGGCTTAGGAACATTTTGTTCTTCATGCACTAAAGCAAGGGGAGGTAGCAGAAAGTTCAATCCTTCCATAACTTGGGGAATATCCACCCCATAATGCACATACAACTCTATCTCATTAACAAAACTTGTATACCTTAAGAGAATTCTAATAATATCATCTCCATCAAGAATGAATAAACCTTATTCCAGATGTTTACTAGGCTCCCTATATAAAATATTCTCTATGTTTGTATAACCTAGACCCTCAATAATGTTTTGCTTAATTTCTCTGATGTTCAACCTATTTGGATCATAATTCTTAACTACATGGTCAAGTCCATTCACATACTCTAACACACCATTCTAAAAATTCCAACGTCCACCATACTTAAAAATAACATTAATTAAATGATCTGTCATTCTGTCACATAATGAAACAAAGCAAATAAATATTTAGTTATTGGAAATTATATAATAATAAACCTGTACCCTATTTTTATCAGTAAATAAAAAATGAAGGTATATAGCACTAGTTACAAGCAAATAAAAAATTACTAAATTTATTTCTCTTTGATGTTAATTTATGGAAAACCAGACAATACTGGACCTATAGATGTCAGATTCATGCTTATAAAAAGAAAATCTAATACGGTCTTAAAGCACACTACCAAACAAAAATTGAATTAAATAATCGCACTAATGACAAAATGCATATACCTACTGTAAATCTTAAATCTTTAGTAAAATTAACCCATTTATCATACACTAACAACAACTAACAACCTAAACCCATATAGATTAAGCAAAAAATTCCAAATTTGTATAAGTTCATTGGGCAAAAAAAAAAAAAATAATAATAACAATGACAAAACAAAATTACTTTCCTTGATTAACACCAATACCAGTGAGAAAGTGGAGTTTTTCAATGGAAAAGCTTGATTAAACTAATCCTAACGTCTAGACTAGTAAGGTTTTAAGTTGCTTTCTTCAATCAAAATAGAACTTTCATGAAGTAAGTTTTTTTTTCTTAGAGAATTGAGAGGATAATCACAAATTAAAGATTTTTATACTCTAATTGGGAATCTTTTAATGGGTTATAGTTAGTTACTTTCTCCCTCCCTTTTACATTATGCGATAGAAAAATCCTGCCATTAATGCATAGGTTATTGTGATACGTATGCATGTGGGACCCATTTCACCCACTTTTACCATTCATCCAAATGGCTTTATTTGCTACTATCTAAATAAGCCTCAAATTAGGTCAAAATCAGACATTAAGGGACTAATCGGGCCAAAAAAAATTTTAGCATCCACATTGAACTTTTGAATAAAGTTTAGGGCACAAATTGTGTCTTTCCCTTTAAAATTTTTAATATTTATCCCATAAAACAGGTATAGGGAGGACACATACATAATTGTTATTATCCCTAATTAGGGCTCTTCATGTCATTTAGCTCTGGTCAGTTTATTTAGTGCAATAGTGTATTCTATATATTGTGTTCTCAAATCTAGATTCATTTGACTAATCTAGGCTCACTTAGTAATGGGCTAAATTTCTCAAGATTAGTGGCTAATTGGGCCATAAAGTAAACAACTGCATCAATAGCAAAATCATGGTTCGAAAATTTCATAAAATAATTCATTGTCCCATAGTTATTAATTAGATAGAAAAAAAATCATGGCACATGCAAAATTTTGTTCTAGTTTGCTATTCATTTGATTTTATTATAAATAAACTAACTAAATCAACCTTATCAATTCCCAATATTTGAGTATAAGTATTTTTATTGCAAACTAGGCCAAAATTATACATATTTATTATATTATATTAGAATTAATTTCACCCATTATCCTTAACCTTTATACTTAATAACATCATAGTCCTTTTTTTTTTTTAAAATTTATAACACTAATATCATTAACTTTTATATTTAATAGCATCAAAATCTCTTTTTTTAAAGGCAAAGGTATAAATAAGACCTCGTACTATACCAAAAGTAGCAAGTTGACCCTTTTTTATTATTCTATTAAAACCATTTTGTTTTTCATTTTGGCCTAGAACAGCCCAAAAGCAACAGAGACTAAGCTCCGTTACCTTTCGTGGGCCCAATACCCATCCCATAAGCGAGAGTAAAATCGCCCAAAGCTCTTAGATGAAATAAATTCACTAAAGCTCATTAATAAATATCAAAGCATATCTTTGCTTGCTTTTTACCTAAACACAATTAACTATTGAACTACCATTGTTGATAGTTATATTGCATATGTGGGGCTGAGGTGGGACTGTGGTGGGGTTGATTTACTAACATAAGTAAATGGATACTTACTGACAAACTTTCTACCATTTTAGTTCGTAACAGATGTGTATTTTTTGACCTTTATATTGCATATTAAGAATCCTAGGGTTTATTGTTTTGGCTTTTTACATCAGTTAGTAAACTTTTTGCATAAATAAATAGTTAGTGATTTGGGGATTTGCATTGATGATAGCTTTTTTCATTGTAGTATGGGTTAGTGATTTGGGGATTTGAATTTAAAATAATAAAATTAGAGTATATTAAATAGGAGAAATGGGGAAATTAATTTAAAATTAGGGTATTATTTGGGGATTTGAGAGTCTTATTATTAAATTAGGATTTATTGCATTTGGAGAAATGTTAAATTGATTATAAAAGTAGGGAAGATTTGGGTATATTTATATAAAATATATATTAATTGAAATTAACGAGAATTGATTCATCTTTCCATTATGCAGCATGTCTGTCACTGTGGACCTTTATTTCCATTATGGGGGTTTATGAACTTAGCCACTTGGTAAACAATATATAAATGGTGAAGTTGAGGTGTTGGAAGCATTTGATGCATATTTTTTTTTTATCAATATGCCATATCAAAAAGAAGCATAAAGAAGATTTTGGGTTGATGGCACTAAGATTTGTATTAGAGAACCTAGAAAGTCATTAGATGATGGGTTGCTGCTAGTAGAGACTGATGCTAATATACATCATATCACTAATAAGCTAGGAAATTTAAGAGGCATGCATATATATGCTCATCATGAAGTATAAGAGGCCGTGGTTGTTGAATAGTTTGGACTGCCATGGCATTAAGTTGAAAATGGACTTGAAGCTCCACCTAATGAGATGAATGTGATTGGTAGTGTGGGGACAGGTTTAGGTCATCAGGAAGCTCGTATAAATGAAGGTACAAGAGGTGAACAAGTTGATGGTTAGAAAAATAATGCATCATGGGTTGAAGGTTTTTGTAATACCCCGAACGTTTATGTAATAACCCTTAATCGATGATATGAATGAATTACAAGTGTTATTTGAATGTGTATTGAGGATAATTGAAGTGTTTAAACAAGTTAAAAGAGGAGAAATTGAGAAAGAGGGTTTGAACGCACGTTTAAAAGAGTGAACGCACGTTCAAAAGCCCTCTGTGTGAATAGTGAAGTTTATGGCATTTTAGCTTGAATGCCCGTTCATTCGTGGTGAACGCTCGTTCATCATGATGAACGCGCGTTCAACTTATGTGAACGCTCGTTCACAAGCTCTCTGTGTGAACAGTGAAGATTTTGTGTCTTTGACCTGAACGCACGTTCATTCATAATGAACTCTCGTTCATCATGATGAACGCGCGTCCAACTAAAGTGAACGCTCGTTCAAATGTCGGGATTTATAAAAGGAACAGCGGACCCACAGCGAGAAAAACTTAACTTTTCTCATTTATTTCAGCTCCTATCATCTCAAACCACTAGTAAACCTCATAAATGCTACTTTAGAGCCAAGACCCATTATTCTAACTCCAAGATAACACATTTATTGCATCATTAAGAGGATCTAGGGTTAAGATATCTATTTCCTCTTCTCTTTGTCCAAGCTCTTGATTGAAGGTAAGTTAGGGTTTCTTCATTTCCTTCAATTTCTTTCTATAGAAGTGAGTTTATAGTAAGATTGAGATGGGTAAGCATCATTAGCATTGTCATATGAATTAAGTTGATAGATTATTGGAATGATTGTTGTTTTCTATATGGGTTTTATAGATTCTCATAGAAATAGAAGAGATG
>CATKHJ010574640.1:0-32209 GCA_949750685.1 Vernicia montana | reverse complement strand
TATATATTAAACATATATTAAAATTTACTTGAATTTGATCTCAAAAATTATTAAAAAAAAAAAGAGAAATAGCAAAAAAAAAAAGCCAAAATCAGCCAAAACCAACTAACCGAACCGAATTTTTTTCAATTTAGTTTGATTTTTACTCTAAATTCAGTTCTATTCGATTTGGTGAAAATATAATTTCAGTTTTAAACTGAACCGACTATTTGCACACCCCTAACTGCCATAGCTTTTTATCAAGGCAGAGCAATAAATTTTCCAAATCATTTAGTTGGCCTAAATACCTTCTTCTTTTTTTTTATTTATTTTTTTTTATGTAACTTATCATAATTCTAACATAATAATTCTCTCAGGAAAAAAAAAAAAAAAAAAGCCAATCTTCTGAAAAATTCCCAACCAAAATTATTAGAATCCCAAAAAATCATAAGAGCTATATTATGCAAAACAAAAACTTTAAATTCTAGAATTATATAGATGATTTTGATTTAGGACTTGTAAAAGAATTTTCAAGATCTATATATATATTTGATTCTTTTCCAAAGGAAAAATAAGTGTTAAATGCTTGTAATATGGTTTTTAATTTTTTTTTTTTTAATTCTTAAAATAAAGTTGGTGCCAAGGTACGTAACTATTAGGAAATTTACTTGATGTGGAGATATACTTGTAATTACTCAACTAATTGGATTTGTACTTGGCAAAAAAAAAAAAACTAATTGGATTTGTACGATTCATAAACTTAACATTTACAAAAAAAAAAAGGTGAAAAACATATGAAATTTTAGGAGGGGCCAATATTCATATACAAACTCATCTAGTAATCTCATTTTTCTGCAAATTGGGCTAACATTATGAGAGCTAATAGAACTCAATTTCTTCAAATATATTAGTGATTTAGTTTGGCAAAACACTAGAACATCATTAATTAGGAGTGTCAAAAAGAGTTATGACACGCTAATTCGATTCGCCAAATACGAAAAATTTTTGATTTAGAGTTGAGGTTTAGCAGGTCCGTGTCGGTAAACAGGTTGATTCATTTATGACATTACTTAAACGAGTCGTGTAACGAGTTGATACGCTAACCCGTTTAATTTCATGTGTCGTGTTGGGTAGTGTCAATCCGACCCAATCTATTTATAATTTGTATATTTTTTAGTAATATTAAAGGTTAAAATAATCATTTATATTGCATTGAAAGAGACAAACAAAATTAATAAAAAAATAAAATGACAAAAAAATCAAAGATAAACAAAATCTTATTTAAATTTATTTAATGGTGCTTGCTTGAATGTTTGAAAAACATATGAAATATGAAATTTTTAATAAATTTATAATTTTAATCATAATTTGATTTATATATAATATTACAGTTAATTTTTGTAATAAATATATTATATTTTTCATGTTATAAATATTATACAGATTAAATGAGTTATGTCAGGTTCATGACCCATATATATGACCTAATTAAATAAACGGGTTACACGTGTCGTATTCGTGTAACCCGTTTAATTTTCGTATCGTGTTAGGGTGACAAGATTAATAAATGGGTCGTGTTCGTGTTAACTTTAATCGTGTCACCTGAGTATATCAACCTGATACGAATACGACCCACCAATACATTTTGACACCCCTAACCATTATTATTATTCTTAGGCCATTACTGTGATGCAGCAGATGCACTGTACACTGGAAGGTTAAATAGTAAAATTGTTATTGTTACTGCACGGTAAAAAATTAAAGTAAGTCCTATTTAAAAAAAAAAAAGAATATGTGAGTAACATGTGATTCACTTAAAAAAATAAGTAGATCCCATTTTAAAAAAAAAAACATGTGACTAGCTTAAAAATAATATGTGAGGAGTATACGACTGATTAAATAATTTAGGCTTTTTTAATACTTTACCAAATGAGTTTATCTCATGAATTTTTAGATTTAACTAACATGAATATAGATTAAATTTTATCTTTAACTGCTCTAAGATTTGTAGATGCATCCCATACTTGGACAATAATTTTAGTTCAAGGTCTGAAATCAAAGAAAAGTCTGGAATCAAAGAAACACATTTATTATTCTATATTTGTATAAATTGCAATCGTAAGAAAATAAAAAAGACTATTAAATATTAATCAAATGGTCAAAAGTCATCTTTTTTATAATAAAAAAAAGACTTTAAATATCTTTAAAGCGCTTACAGACGTATTTGAACAATTTTTAAACTGCTGTATTTTTAATAATCAATTTTACTCTTTTACAAAGAGATATAACAAATGTTTCATCTTATTTCATGAAAAAAATTCATCACTAATGCTCCATTGTATGTATTACTGGAATTGATAATCCAAATAGCTTTAAGTTTTTAATATTCCTCTCAAAATTTATTGAAGAAATCATCATATTTACCAACAAGAACTTTGTGCATGCATCAAGTTTAATTAATTTAGAGAGAATGATATTTGATAATATTTATACATTCATTATACACTTTCCATTTGATTCCCCAAAGGGATTTACTTCATTTCATTGGTTGAATTAAATTTTGTTTTAAATTATACAAAAATTTAAATAATTTATTGATATATAAATTTTGAGTAATTTGAAAAAGAATTAATTTCTTTAAAATTTATTTTATTTAATAACGTCGAGTTCAACTTTGATATAGTCGAATTCGACCATAATTGTTGTTGTGAGAATGTACAACAGTATATTAATCATTTTCATGATAGTTATAATTTGTTTAAATATATATATCATATAGCCCATTATTAAACTAATTATTAATTATTTTAAAAATTAAATTAAATTAAATATCAAAACTAATTAATTTATTGAAAAATTAGATATTTAAATTTATAATTATATATCAATATATATCATATAGCATAATAATAAAGTAATAATTTATATTATTCCAAAATGAATTAATAATTTATTTTTTAAATTATATGTTTTTATTATTATTAAGGTTGAACTGAATTTTAATAAGGTTAAGTTTGATTTTAATAAGGTAGAATTCAATTTTAATAAAGTTGAGTTCTCCCTTAATAATTTTGAATTCAACTTTAATAAAATTTAGATCAACCTTAATAATATTGGACAATAATAACATATAATTTAAAAATCAAATTATTAATCTATTTTTGAATAATATAAATTATTATTTTATTATTATACTATATGATATATATTGATATATAATTATAAGTTTGAATATTCACTTTTTCATTAAATTAAATAGTTTCAAACTTTCAATAAATTTCATTTGAATTTTAACCATAAAATTTTATTAATATTAGTATTATACAAGTAATTAAATTTTTATGAATTTAGTCGAAATCTCATTAATAATGTTTAATTCATTAAAACTTAATACATTTAAATTCAACTTTATTAATGTCGAACTCAACCTTAATACAATCGAATTCGACTTTAATACGATCGCATTTGATCTTATTATGTCTGAATTCGACCTTATTATTTTTTTAACCTTATTATTATTATCATGAAAATGACTAATATATTGTTGTACATTCTTACAGCAGCAATATTTCAGGTTGAGTTCAACATAACTGGAATTCCAACAATAACAACAATATTCTTCATACTGTTGTACTTTCTCATAGCAGCAATATTTTGTAAGAGTTTTGATCAACCATCTATATCATAATATGACAGAATAAACATATTCAGACAAATGTTATAAATAGTTGTCAATTTGAGTTTCATCTCTTATTGGAATACTGGATATAGTTTCTACCTCCCTATTTGTAAAGAATTACTTAAGTAAATTTTTTGTTCATTCTCCCATGCTATTAATCAAATATGAAGCTATGTGGGGAAAATAAAAATGTGATATAGTTGAATTTATTTTCTTTATTGCAACTGCAATTAACAATAAATTAACCTAAAAAAATTAATTAACAAATAACAATAAAAAAAAATTTAGAAAATGAAGGAATGAGTGGTGAAGAACGATTGCATTGAAGTGGCGACTACCGAATGAGTAAAATATTGAAATGACGTTCGCCAGCACGATAAAAAAGTGAAACAAACAACAAAACTTGACTTAATTTTTGGGGATTATGAAATGGATTTTTAATTGAAAGCTATATTTGAAGAAAGAATAAGAAAAAGAATAGACTGATATTCATCAATGAATATAGAATTTTAATTGTTTAATAATTGTGAGAGATTGATAATAGAGATTATAAGAAAAAGAAGAAGAAGAAGGTAAAAATATGAAAATTTCTAGTGCACAGTATATTGAAATATTATTAAAAAAAAAAAAGCACACAATACATCTGTCAATGTACAGTGTACCCAATGTATCACAGAAGCCCTCTTATTTTTATTAAAAGTCTTTAGGAGGAATGGAAATAAATGTCTAGAAATCAGTCATATTCCAAGAATTACTTTCCCGACCAAACTAAACATTGAATTACCTTTCCCAAATTCTTGTCTTTACTGAACCTTGCGTATCAAATTAAATAAGAGAATGGCAAAGGTTCTTTACTCACAATTTCTAATACAATCCATTGCATGACATGAGATGCAACTAATTAGTCAATTTTAGAGTATATCTTAAACATGTTGGCTTGTTGGCTTGTTTATCATTAATTGATACATAATGATACTTTTTTATCATTAATTCCGTGGCAAAATAAGATACTTTTTTTTTTTTTTCCAACAATGGAACCATTTATCTAATAAATTCCAATAATATGATATTATATTAAAATTCGGTTCGGTACTGATACTTTTGAGTCAATTTAATGCGGTTCAGTTTGATATAATTTTCGGTTCGAATATAAATTAAAAATCAATATAATACCAAATTAAAATTTTTGATACGGTTCTCACTCTAAATTTCAAATTTCTTACAATACAGTATTAAAACAGTTTGAAATTTTAATTTGATACAACATTTTCAAGTACTATACTTTGCTCTAAATTAGTCTTATCAACTTAGGGTTTAATAAAATTATAACGCGTGGGTTTGAGTTTTATTTATTTATTTTTTTTTTGTCATTTATTTATATAAGTGTTTTGGAAAAAAAAAAATCAAAAACCTAAAAAAAAAAAGGATTCTCGTTTCTTTCTTTTTATTTTCAGGTTCACTCTCATTACTCTTTTTGTCTACTATTTCTTACTTTCTCTATTCTTTTTTAGAATTTTCTTTTATCTCAATTATTATGACTACTAAATCAAATATATGATAATATTTGATTTGTTTTTTAGAATGAAAAAGTACAAATCACATCTGGAAAGCCTCTCTATGGATTGTTTTTCTCCATCTCTACCCTGAAGTTCTTTCATCCTTGAAACTCAGCACCAATCTTTTCAAATCTCACCAAATTACCACATAATTAATTCAATCTCATCTTTAATTTTGATATCTCAATGAGCAGGGCAATTTAACAAATTAATGAATTTGGAAAAACGAATTTCAAATTTAGGTGAAATAAAATGTAATTTCCAACTTAGGGTGATTTTGAGTTGAAAAATCAAAATATCAAAAAAATTTGGTGGAAATAAACATTTTCACAATAAATTTTGGCGGAAATGGATAATTATACTGCCATTTTCGCCATTTTTTGTAACAAAATTTTAAAAAATACATAAAAATGGCGGAAATGACTTTTTAAACATAATTTTTAGAAAAATTTATTGGTTTTTTGAAATTTATTGTGCTTTAATCACGCCAAAATTTATTGTGGAAATACTCATTTTCGCTAAATTTTTTTGATATTTTGACTTTTCAACTTCAATTCATTATAATTTAGAAATTATTTTTCATTTCACCTAAATTTAGAATTTATTTTTCTAAATTCATTAATTTAGTAAATTGCCCCATGAGCAACCCCAAGGAAATTTCGAAAATCACAAAGGGACTTTTTTCTAATCTCACACACAAATTAGATAAGTTTTTTTTTTTTTTTTTTCTTTGGACAATATCAGAAAAAAATAATTAAGAAACAACTAAAAAAATAGAAAATAACTTTGGATTTTCATAAAACAAAAAACCAACCGTGATACCTAAGGCACCCTTAATTGAAGGTTTGCAATAATTTATGTGTTTTTAGATACTTTACGTGTAATAATACACTTTATGTATTTGCAATTATATATGCAAGAGTTCATTTTGCTCATAATTTCTAACATAGTCCACTTCATAAAATGTAGACAATTTTAAATCTAAGCTATAATTAACTAGCTAATTATATGAAATAAAATTAATAAATATATAAATATATAATAGTAAGAAAAATTATTTTGGATTACACCTTAGATAATTGGTAAAATTATAAAAACTTAAATTTTAATATTAGCTAGCATGAGTATATATAATTTTTTTTTTCTCTTTTAGTTACAAAAATACTTAAATAATTAGAGTGACCAAAATTTAATGATTACAGAAAAAAAAAATCATAACATATGGATTGAGTAAAAAAAATCATGCATTAATAAATTTAAATGTTTTAGAGTTAGCATTTATAAGATTAAATAATAAAAAATAATGATGATCATCGGTACATACATAAATAGTCTTTTTTTTTTTTTTTAAGAAAGAAATAGTTTTAAATGTAAAAGTAAAATAAATAGTATCAATTCGCTAATTATTTTAATTATATTTAAATCTAATTGATGATATTCAAATAATCTAATGGTAGTAAAAGATTTTTGCATATAAAATTAGAATTTTAATTTTTCCATATAAAATTAGAATTTTAACCCAAAAATAAAAAAGAAATCCAATTAACCAGACGTTTTCCTCTCTCTTCCTTACTTTGTTTCTCTAACACACACTCTCCCTACTCCATAGTTATAAAATCAGAACTGAACCGATCGATCAGATAAAAAAATTCGTGAATTAAAGTATTGATCAGACTGATTCAAATAATAAATATGTTTTATATGAAAATTGACTTAAATCCTTTTAACTAGTCGAGTAATCTATGAATCAATCAATCTAGTCACGGTTTAAATGAATTAATTAGTTGACACTTTAAGTGTTATTATAAAAATAATTTTTACTCTTACACCTACCATAGAGACTCGAACACAATACATTAAATTAAAGGGTCATTTGTTACAATGTAATTGTCAATTAACTCATTTATACCGTGACTAAATTAATTAATATACGAATTATTATCCTGGTTCATAGGATTAAGTCGGTTTTCATATAAGACAAGTTTATCATTTAAACCAAATCAACCAATAGTTTGGTTCACAAATTTTTCCGTTTGATCGATCAGTTTTGTCTGAATTTAACAACTATACTTGTGACCTTTTGTATTTATCGATTTTAATATCGGACTTAGTATAAAAACCTTGCTCTATTCTTCTTTAAGAAGACCCAAAATTTTTTGAAGAAACATAGAACAAAAATCCAAGAAAATAATAAATAAGAAGAAAATTTGGAAGTAATTAGAGGTCAGATTCAAAATGATTAATTGCCGCTCAAAATGGATTTCTTAATCCCAATGGAGTACTATATATGGATTATGGCAGAAGAGGCCAATGATGGGATTAGTATCCAAAATGAATTTCTGATTGCCAATGGAGTATTACATATAGTTGAAGAAGAACTAGAAAAAGATGAAAAGAGACCATTTTTGGGCATCTTGAGTCCATAACTCAATTGGGGGATCCTATGATTGATTATAAGGCAAAGAATAATGGGCTGGTGGATGTGCCTCATTTATTACATTGATGAATAATTAGATTTTGGGAAATTAATGGTAATTGAATTTTGTTCCACTTATTGATCAAGAGCTGGGTTTTGGTTTTGGTGCAATTGGTGAAGATCAAGAGGGTTTGGATGTGGGTGATCAAGGAGGATTGATAGTTCAAGATGATGAAGTGGTAATTGAAGTAGGAGATTTAAGTCCAAGAAGGAGGTGATGCCTTCATTGATGGATTCATTAACTGGGAAGCACATGAAAGGTACAATGAAATGTTTGATGAAGTTGAAAATCATGAGGCAAAGGAGGATGATGGCCTCTACCAATTCTATTATCATTAATTCATTTTGAATTATATCATCAAAAACCTAAATCACTTATTTGTGTGCCTAATTAGCTACCAACTAAATTGGAGAAAATTACCAATTAGGAATCCATAAAAAAATTAAAAAAAACATAGTCAAAAGTACAAATAGGACTCTCTCATTTAAACTGATGCTCAAGTGAGCCATTAATATATTTTTTGGTCCCATCAGATCCTTAACATTTTCAAAATGGCATATATAAAACCATTCATTCATAATTTAATATTTTTGTCAAGTGATGTTAAAAATAAAAAATTAATATCTATGCACCTACGTATTAATTTTTATTTTTGTATAAATATTTTTTAAACTATTTAGAGAAAATTTAATATTTTTGAAATTCCAAGTTTATAAAATAAATAAATTAATTAAAATATTACAAATTTAATTTAATATAAAATGACTCCTTAGTCCTTATACATTAAAGTATAATTTAAAAAAAATTATATTCTTATATAAAATATTATTATATTTCATATAATATAATTATTTTGATTTTTTATACATAAATGTAGAGAAAAATTATATAATCATCACAATTTGTTATTAATTTATTAAAATTACATAAGAAAATTATATAAATATAAAAATTTTAATTTGCTTTGATTAGTTTATTATATCTAATTATTTTAATTTTTTTTAAAAAATATTTTTTCATATCAATATAAAGTACAAGTAATGAGATTCACCTGTTACCAGGGTTTTAAATAACGGTTTTACGTATCGTATCGGTATCGAAATCGGTGTAACAGAATCAGACTGAATCGGCCATCGTTACCGTGAATTTTCAAAAATATTAGCAAACTAATCAAAATTAACAAGAAATAGACTGTTACGTCCAAAATGTCATACATTAAATTAATAAACACTTAAATAAACATATCTTATACTATAAAAACTCAAATTACATAACATATTTATGAATAATGCATAATAACAATAATTAAAATACATAAATTCCTAATATAATATTGTATTGACTTAAAAATTTTAATTTTTTTTTTGATAAATCAATTTTATTTTATTAATTCATAAGGGAAAAAATTACGTTATTCAAGATGGTGATAAAAAAAAACTCCTCCCTATTTTAAGCAAATAATACAATATGAAAAAAAAATATATACCACAATATTGACTAATCACCACTAAAAAGTGCGTGGTGGAGGAACTTGATTGTTTTGTCCATTATTGAATTCATTTGTATTTTAGTTGTTTATTCCACATGAAAAAATATTAATAATATTCTAAATACATTCAAAAAAAAAACTCTTATATAAATAATGTAAAGAACAATATACTAATAATTTATACTAATAAAATATAAAATGATATATGAAAAATATAAAATAATAGTCTTTTTGAATAATATATTCATAATTTATATTAAAAATTTAAAAAAATAAAAAAAAAATAATTATTATTATTTTGTACTGATACGTCACGCCCGTAACGCTAAATAATGGTCGTATCAGTGTGTATCGAGTGATACAGTACTGATTCAAAACTAATTCCTATTAGCATATATGTAACGCCCAAATAACGTATCAGATCCCTCAAAAATTTAAACGAAACGGCCGATACGTAACCTAGACGAAACAGCCAATACGTAACGTATCGGCCGTTATTTAAAATTTTATCTGTTACATCAGACTTTTTTAATATTTGTTTAATGAAATATAGAGAGAGAATTTTATATGTGTTATTTTGAAAAGGTCAAGAATTTAATGAAAAAAAAAAAAAAAGACTCACAGAATATCAATCTAAAACATAAGATTCTATTTATACTTTTCACCTAAAAAGAAACCCATTATGTCTCTCTTTATTTCTCTCACTCTTGAAAAAAAAAAAAAAAAAAGAAAAGAAAAGAAAGAAGAAGAAGAAGATAACGACTGGAGAATCAATAAGACATTCAAAATGGAGTGGTGTATTTAACCACTCCATTTTTCTTAAATAAATAATATACCTTTTTTGTGTAAATTTAAAAAAAAAAAAAAAAACACGTAAACACTAGAGAGTTTTTCAATGGCTGAAAAAAAGGGAATGAGTCATGATCAAGTGGGACCACCAAAATACCTAATCCAAAAGAAGGGTCCGACGGTTGATCAGGACCGTAAAATCACATCCTCTAATTTCTATTTTTCTTATAAAAAAAGGGTCCAAATTGGCGTGTTCTTTGTTATTTTTTAAACTTTGACGTAGCTTAAACGCCTTCCATAACATTTATTATTATTATTATTTTATTTTTATAGTCCCTTTCTAATAAAAAAACTCGTTTATTTAACGCGTTAATTAGATAGAGAGACAGCATTTGTTTGGTAGAAAAGAAAAGAAAAGAAAAGAAAATTTAAAAGAGAAAGAGAGAAGGTGGGTGGAATCTTCTGAGTCCAACAGTAATCCTCCTTCCCTTCTCTCTCTCTCTCTCATTATTATCATTTGTTCTTTTCTTTTTCTGTTTATATATTCAAATTTTCTCTCTACTTTTGATTCCATTTTCCACAATTTTGCCTTTATTTTCTTTTTCTTTCCCTTTCCTTTCCCCCAAACACAAATCAAAATCCAAAGATTCCTTTCTTTTCTCATCCTTTTATTTTTCTCTCCAACCTTCAAACCACAGACACACACCAAATAAATTTTTCAAAAACTTTCATTTCTTCATTTCTAAAAATCCTCATCATCAATCATCAGCACATCTCAAATCAGGTAAAATAATTTTTGTTTTGACAAATTGAGTCAAAATTTAAACTTTCTAATTTTACTTGCTAGATTTGGGTTTAAAAATCAGAAATTTCTGTGATTTTGAAGATAATTTTGTGATTTCGTTGGATTAGATTTGAAGGAAAAAAAAAATGGCGGAGGAGCACAGATGCCAAGCACCGCGTCTCTGTGTCAACAACTGTGGATTCTTTGGAAGTCCGGCGACTCAAAATCTATGTTCCAAATGTTACTGTGATCTCCAACTCAAAGAGCAACAATCCTCTAACGCTAAGCTTGTCTTTAATCAAACCTTAACCTCCACTTCATCGCCGTCGTCTTCTTCCTCCTCGTCAATCGCTTCTGTTTCTATTTCATCTCCGGTGACCGTTGATCTGCCTGAGGTTAGCAGTAATCAGCCATCGGCAGCGACGACGGTAGAAGATAAGAAGGGGGAGACGACACCGATTGTACGGCCGAACAGGTGTTTGACGTGCAGGAAGCGCGTGGGGCTCACGGGATTTAAGTGCAGGTGTGAGATGGTATTTTGCGGGACCCATAGGTACCCAGAACAGCATGGTTGTAGCTTTGATTTTAAGGGTATGGGCAAGGAGCAAATTGCTAAAGCCAATCCTCTTGTCAAGGCAGAGAAGCTGGAAAAGATTTGATTTTTTTTTTTTTTTTTAATTTCTGTTTTTCTTTGTGTGATTTGGAATTTAGAATATGGAATGAAATTTGATGATTTCGCCGGCCGGCTGGCCGTTAATAGAACCGCCGGGCCAGTGGTTGGTTGTTGGATATAATTATGTGTTGTATGTAAATTCAATGATAATTTTAATTGGCTCTTTTTTTTTATTTTAAAATATTATATAATATATTTGTTTAATTTTCTTAAATATACTTTAAAAAAAAATTTAAATAAATTGAAATTTCATTATTCGTATGTCAATGTAAAGTAACCAGACATAAAAATCAACACTCTAATATAATTTTGAAAAATTATGATATAATAGTGAAACAATGTGATAATTTTTATTTTTTTTTTGTGAGTATTTGAAATGTAACAGTGTATAAATATATTGTTAGACTCGTAACAAAAAAAAATAATAAGAAAAAACATAACAAAACACCTAATAAAGAGAACAAAATAACATGAAAAAAAAAAGTAATTTAATATAAAATAATAAAATGAAAAATATTATCATAATAGCAATAAGAACAAATTTACTCATAAATATATAGTAAAAATAAAAATAGGAAGACAACGGTGAAAATAATGAGACAAAAAATGAAATCGATCAGAAAAAAAAATGATAATAAGTTTCAAGTAATGTCTTATTTCTCCAAATATGAATGCAACTTTTAAATGTTAAATATGTTATCATATTGTATAGTTAGTATATATATATATTAGCATTGGGAGATGGGAATTTGAATCGAAATTGATTACTGAAGTTTCATATATTTACCGTGAAATTATGTTTCGATATGTAAAAAAAAAAAAGGATGCAACATTAGAATTTATATATTTAGAAAGTGTTTGGTATTACTGTCTTTTTTTTTTTTTGTAAATTTCAAAAAAAATAAGTATTAAAAAATATTTTAAAAAAAATTATTATTTATTATTTATTTCATATTTATACAGAAATATTTTGAAAGTATAAAACAAAAAACAATAAATTATAATTTTTAAAATTTTATTTTTATTTTTATTTTTAAAAAATAAAAAACTAAAAACGATACCAAAAAAATCCTTAATAATTGAAAAGTGTTCGGATTTAATTAGATTTTTAATATAATTAGGTTGTATTTGTGTTGATCTAAAATCTAAATCATATTATACTTGTATTTTAACATACGAATATATATGACCTGTAAACACAAATTGTCACTTCTAAATGATGAGGACATATATAGAGGATATAATTAATATAGCAAATTATTGGTGAGGGCTAGGCAATAGAGAAATGGAGATGCAAAAGCATGGAAAAGACTTTGTTACAATATTATGTGTATATTAAGTCTAATAGAAAAATTATACGTGGTGTAAAAATAATAATATCATTTTTATATTTAATAAAATAATAAATATATTCGTAATAAAAATTTAAAATATCAATAAATAGTTAATAATTTTCCCAAAAGTATTACTAAGAATCACTTGCTTTTGGTCCACCAAACTAAGAGAGCCCAATCACAGAAAACCCTAGTTAATATCATCCAAATTTTAAACTTTGAGGAGAACAATTTCAATATTAAATTATATTTGGATTCATCTACTGAGATTTAAAATAAAAATATTATTAATAACTATAGTTTTTTACTTAAAAAATATACATATACATATAAATTTAATTAAATAGTAAAATCCATATATTATATTAAGTTTTAATACTATTTGTTATATTTCTATGTGAGATATTTTAACCTTAACACACATATATATAAAAATACAAGCACTTTAGTTCTTATTAATTTAAAATTAATATTTTTAATCTCTAAAATTTGTTAATAACACATTTTAATTTTAATTTATAAAATTATGAATTTTTTTACTACTTTAATTTTAATTTGTAATTTATGTAATATCTAAATTTTAAAATATAAAAGCGCTCATTTTGAAATAATAAAAATTAAAATCTTAATTATAATCAATTTTAATAGTGTTAGAGTAATTTACTCTAAAAATAACATATAAAATCCTTTAATTTTTAAAACCTCAATTTCAATTTCAAAATTTTCATCATTAAATGAATGCTTCATTATTAAATTTATTGGTAGGTAGAATATTAAGTAATATTTTACCTTGAACAAAGAGTTTTGTTTTTATATATTTATTTAAAAACCTATCTGAGCAATTGACAAACCTTGAAGCAATTGTATATTATTGTGGGTACAAGTCTAGAAGAAGAATAACTTTCAATTTCATATATTATTATATACTCTTTTAGAGTATCACTTCACGAATAATAATTTTTTCTTGGAGCTAATAATTAATTATATTATAATTAATTGAAATGACAGAACTTAATTAATTGTTATCAAAGTTTATTTTTGAAGTATTAATTGGTTATGTAATGTGTTTAAGTGGAGAATACAGATCACCAACAGCTTGTCTTTCCAAATCAAGATGCACGCATGCTTCAATTATTTGCATCTTGACACTTCTCCTATTTAAAAATTTGTGTAAAAAAAAAAAAAAAAAAAAATCTTAAGTGAATTATATTTTTCACGTTAGATTATGACCTATTAATAATGATCTAACATGTAGACGTGTTAATTATAATACACACCCCATAATTCAGGTAGTTAATTTTCATATTCACCTTATGGGATGATTACTATTTAATATAAAAGATTATGATTAGACACTCCATAATTTGACATGATAGATTAAGTTCACCTAAGATTTTCTCGTAGATTAAGACTTGAAATTATAGACTAGAGTTTTTTTTTTTTTTTTTAACTTGCAAAAAGAAAAAACATTTCACCAAAAACAAATGTTTATTTTTTTGGTAAATACATAATTAATATATAACAAATGTTTATTATGTATGATGGAAATATAAAAAATTTTAACATTTCAAACTCTGTCTGTAACTTACAGTAAACGATAAAATAATAATAAAATACATATAAATAAATAAATAAACGAATAGCTTATATAAAGAAATGATCTGTTTCATATTACTATTTGAACTACTGTTAAGAAAAATGAGATATCTAACATCAATAAAAAAAGAAAATAATCGAATAACTTATATAAAGAAATTAATGGTCTGTTACATATTGTTATTCGAGCTACTGTTAAGAAAAAACACTTTAATTAGAAAAAAAAACGTTACAGATCATTAAAATTCATTTTTAAAAATTTGTGTTAAATTATTTTTATAGGGTAATTATGAAAGTATAACCTTTTTGTTAGATTAATTTTAAAGATTATAAACTCCTTACCTTTATTTGTAAAGGTCTTAATCATGGAGAAAATTTTAGGTTAATTTAGTCCACCACGTCAGATTATGAACTGTCCAATTATAATCTTTCATGTTAAACAGTAACTACCCTATAAGCTGAATATAGAAATTAACTACCTGAATTATAGGGTGTGTATTGTAATTAACACGTTTACGTATTAGATTATCATTGATAGTTCATAATCTGACGTGGTGAACATAATTTACTTAAAAATTTCTCCTAATTATGGTATGATTTTATTTTATGTGTGTATAGACCTACGTAATATGAAAGAAATAGGCAAGAAAAAATTAGAAGTCCACTTGAAAGAAGTTTCAATGAATGTGTAAAAGAAACAAAAGAAACTGAATTAAACTTTGATTATTAATTTGTGACGGTATATTGACAAATATCATTTGATAGCAATTGCTTAGCAAAAACTAGTGAAAGCAACAAGGCAGGCCTTAACAAGAAGCATATGAACCACACTTGAAAAATATATTTTTTTCTTATTTAAAAATTATTATTTAGGATTTATGCACACACGACAAGCATATTGTAAAGTCTACAATGTTTGGCTATAAAATCATCTAGATTGACTTCTTTTTCTTAGGTCATGGAAAAGGTAATTTTTTTTTTTTCAAATTAATTAACTTCTTCCACAATTGAATTATGCTTTAATCTAGAGTGGAATCACTTTAAAAGGGATTATCAGAGTCAAATATTAGTGAAATTAAAATTTCTCTTCTCAATGCTAAAAAAAAAAAAAAAAATCGTAAGTACCATACTAATTTAATATAGTATTTCTTATTGTATTGTTTTTAAAGAGTATCTCCAATGAAAGAGTATCATTAAAGAGTGTAATTTTTTTTAAGTCTAATGAATTTTTCAAATTTGTTTTTTTTCATAAAGCATTAATGATTTTAATTTTAATTTTTTTACTTTTCATTTTACAATATTTTCCTCTTTTTATTTTATGAGAGAATTAATAAAAAACATACAAAAAAAAAAGTTATAAAATTTAAAATAAAAAGTGAAATTAGCTCTTTAAATATGAAGAGCCGAATTCATTTTCTTTTTTAAATTTAAATAATAAGTCTTTTTTTATTTTATATATATATATATATATATATTGACTATTTATTATAGAGAGTTTAGGTCATATAAAGAGCCTATTGATATAGGCTTAGATTTTTATTAGTATTAAATTATGTGCTTTTCAAGTTATAACTCTAATTGGAGTTTTGGCCTCTCTCATCGGTAGTATAGTGTGTGTGGAGAATATAAGAGTTAGCGTGCTTCTTCAAAATTGCAATGGTTTTGAGATGTGTATGTGTCCCTTTCATGTCCATAGGTGTGTGTTTATACATTTCGAAAAAAAAAATATATGTGTATTGCTTGTGCGGTGTGTGCGTCTTTCATTCACGGGAGTCCATTCTCCTTGGATGAGCTAACGGAGAGTGGGCTGAAGTTTTGATCTCTCATATTGGTAGTGTAGTGTGTATATGGGGATATAAAAATTAGTGTGCTTCTTTAAAATTGTCATAATTTTAAGGTGTGAACGTATCATTTTCATATTTTTGTGTGAGTTTATACATTTCGAAAAAAAAAAAGTTATGACTCTAATTATTAAAACATTTTTTTTTTTTGCCAAAGAAGAATTACTAGCATTAATAATGATGGGGCATTGAGCCCAAATAAGTACAAATACAAATAAGCCCAAATGGAAGAGACTAGTATAAAACACCAAGTAAGGACTCAGGGTCCAACAACATCTTACCCATTAAAGGGTTTTTAACTGTGGGCTTGAAGCCCAATTTTACAGACACAGGATCTATGGAGAAGACAGCCCAAAGGCCAAAAGAACTTGGTGTTTTACGCAAATACCCTTAGCTCTCCCTCTGCTTATTTGAGGTCTGCAACTGCTCCATCATTGACGCCAAAGGCAAAGAAGAGACTGAGAGCACCATCGATTGAATAATTGCAGCTGGTATAACCCTTAGATCCTTGTACCATTGAGCCCCAATTAACGCTCAACACTGCCAAAGAACACATATGACATTGTATTTCTGACAGAGGACCAAAACCCTTCTTTGAGACAACCATCTTGAGGTTTCATGTTCTCCATCAGTGGCAGTGGCTTCAAGCAAGAAGATTAGATCCAACTTTAGAAGAGAACAGCCTGAAGAACCACTGCCATCGCTAGCAATACCTTCATCCTCCCACCTACTACCATCTCTGTTCAGATCAATAAAAGGATGGAGGTAGTAAGGAGGCTGGACCTCGCCGGACTGAGGCATGGCAATAACTCTGCCATGAGGTCAAAAAAGAGCAATAGATATAGATAAAATAAAACCAGACGAACTGGAAGAGAGAGAATACACAAAAGAACTGAAAATCCTGCAAGATTTACAACAAAAAAGTAAAGATTTTGGGAGACCCATCCCTTGGCCTGAGCCATCGGAAGGATCTCTCCCCACAGACCCTATGAAAAGGTATAAGAGCTTTCAGAGAGAAAAATTATAGAGAGAGATAATAAACCGTTTTTTTTTTATCCGTCCACTTACTTTATTACAACTTTATTTAATTATTAAAACATAAAATAACTCTAGTTTTTAATTAAAATAATCTTTAATATTTCTAAGAAATGGGTTACATATAGATAATTAAATACATGATTGTAGATTCCAAAGTTGACTCTTAAATGAGGATGACTTTTAGGAATAGGTATTTGGGGAAGATGTTGCCTTGTACAGTTATCCCAACCATATATTATACAAAAATTAATCGTCATCACTAATTTTACAAGAAGGTCTTGTATTGTAATAATCATCCACTCCCCATTACCTAATAAACCACCGGTCATTGCCAAGTCAAGTGGCCCCTAATGAAAACAAAATATAAACAAAATATGCATCATGCATCTAATAGTCTTTAGAGATAATTATTCTACCAAAAAGGTGTTACAACAAAATTGTTTTTGACTTAGATAATATATACCTTATAATTTTAATTTTTCAAAGGAAATGGAGTTGTGAGGGTTGGATTTTTTTTTTTTTTTTAACTTGAAATCTAAAGTATTAATATATAAATTTTAATCTTATCATTACATAATACTAAAATTACAAATCAAATAATTAAATTTTGGTTCATTCAAATTAATATTTATAATATAATTATCCCTAGATTCTACCCAAGAGTCTTCCGGTGGAAATGCCCCATCTAACTTATATAGTTGACTCTATCCATTCTTAAACCCTATTTGGGACACAAAATTGAGCCTTGGAATTAGAATTGGAGGATCCAATTCTAATTTTAATGTTTGGGAACTCACTTAGAATTAAAGTTAAAATTTTAACCCACAATTTTATGGAGTTGTAATATAACTAGAAAAATATTTTTATAATTCTTAACCCAACCCTTAAGAATTAGAGTTTCATCACCAATACCATCACTTTCATCATTATTATTATCGCCACCGTCACCACCATTGTGATCGCCAATTTTTAACGAATTTTAATTTCTAAATACAATTATTTGTGTGATCCAAATGTTACAATTCCACCTCAATTCTAATTCTAGTATAATTGCAATTGGAATTGAAATTCTCAACTTCAATTTCACCTCTATCATAAAAAGCTCAAAATTTGTACAAATATTATATATGATCAAAAGATAAAAACAATCTCAAAATTCTATATTGTTTTAGCAATTTTAATACTTAAAAAACAAAGACTATTTTAAGATTTTAATACAAGTTTTATTTTTTAAAAAAATCTCTAAAACTAAGTAATTTAAGAAAATCTAAAACATCTCCAAGTCACAATCACTCTTATCATCCCCTTTCCAATCACTGCATAAAACCCCACCAATACCAGCCTGACCTGAATCAACATACTATCACATATGTACATTTTTTCTTTTTTTATTATATATGAAATAATCTTTGGTCCATTTGCCATTTATCTGCTCATATTACCTCCTTCCTTTCCTCATCACTCCCAAACCCCATTTTTTTTTTTTTTAATTTTCTTTATAAATCTTGAGTTTCAGTCATGAAATTCCCATTTCCTTACCAAACCTCTCATCAAAATTTCATTCCCATTTGCAATTCATATTTCACTTTCTTGTAGTACTTCCCCACTTCTCCATTTTCTTGCAGCTTTTTACACTTCAAGATTTGGGTACCCAACAAATTTTCTTTCTTTCAACTACTCATCTACATCTATATATATAATATATGTATATATATTAGAGTTGTTAGAAGTTTTCTTTATTTTAGTCAATTACAATTCTTGTTCTTGAAAAATGTATATTACCCACAAGCTTACCAATCATTACACTTATGTCTCTTAGTTCACTTTCTTCTTGTTTCGGATGCCACCAATTCTTGAATGTGAAAATGGATCTGATACAAATATTTCCAAGATCCGTACAATCTATCTTCGCCGGCAGTGGTGGTGGTGGGCGGATTTAGAAATACCCATTAACCGGTCTGCCGATTTTATTGCGCCAATGAAAAGGTCAGTCCGTCCACTTTTTAGCATTCTTTTGCTGATTGTGTTTGCTGTTACCCTCAGTTGCCGGATCCTAATCCGTCGTGCCGGCGGCGGCGGTGGATTCTTCAGCTCAGTTGAGCTAGAAACCAATGTAATAGTTCACCCACCAGTCCCAGTTTTCAATTCTACACTGCTAAAATATGCAGCTATTAATATAGGTGAAGCTCAAGCAAAGCAAGAAATAGAGCAATTATTAGAAGGTAATTTTGCTAGTCAAGGAAGGTATAGGACTTTTGCTTCTTGGCGAAGGTTCAATCACCATGATGTTAAAGCTAGCTCATCCAGGGGCATACCTGCAATGCTTAGGTCACCTCAATTTTATAGGTATTGGTTAGATTTTAGAAAGGTATTGCATGATTGGGCTAGAAACAAGAAGTATCAACCTGATATAATGAATGAATTGATTGGGCTTATCAAGAATCCCATTGATAGGAATAATGGATTTGTGGGTTCAAACAAGAAGTATACTTCTTGTGCTGTAGTGGGGAATAGTGGGATTTTGTTGCAAAAAGATTATGGGAAGTTCATTGATGGGCATGAGATGGTAATTCGATTGAACAATGCAAGAACAGAGAGATATCAGCAACATGTTGGGTCTAAAACTAATATTTCCTTTGTAAATAGCAACATATTGCATCTTTGTGCAAGAAGGCAAGGATGTTTTTGTCACCCATATGGGGTTAATGTCCCCATGGTTATGTATATTTGTCAACCAGTGCATTTCTTGGATTATACCATTTGCAATTCGAGTCATAAGGCGCCTTTGATTGTCACTGATGCACGCTTTGATATGTTGTGTGCAAGGATTGTGAAATACTATTCCTTGAAACGGTTTGAAAAGGAGACAGGGAAGTCATTGGATGAATGGAGCTCTGCACATGATGGTGCCATGTTTCATTACTCTTCTGGTTTTCAAGCTGTAATGCTCGCTGTGGGGATTTGTGACAAAGTTAGCATATTTGGCTTTGGAAAATCAGCTTTGTCGAAGCACCATTATCATACCAATCAAAAGGGTGAACTTAAGTTACATGATTATGAATCTGAATATGATTTTTATCATGATTTGGTGAACATTCCACAGGTAATACCATTCATTTCAGACAAGTTCAAGTTTCCTTCTGTGGTAATTTATCACTGAATTCTGTCCAGTTGGATTGGATCTTTTGTTTTTGTGAAATTGGAATTTGTTTTCAAGCTTAAAGTCTTTGTATTGCTGTAATTGTAATCACTTCCACAAGACATTCAAAAAGAATATAGTTGTTGAAGATCTCTGTTTCATTTTCTGACCTTGTACCATCCAAGGTAGCTTAGGCCTTAGGGTGATATCAGATGTAAAATTGGCTAGAATATGATTTCAAGATTTGGGTTCTAATTTGCTTTTATTGTTTGAATATGCCTTTATTAATTCTTCAAATTCTAGTGTATAAACTTATTACTGCTCTTTCCACAGCTTAGATATGCTTCTTTGGTGTTTTGCAGCATTGGCAAATGGGAATTATATGACACTTCAAGCTCATTTAAAGCTTCCCAATGAGGCAAAACCCCTCCCCTCAACCCCTAGAAAAACAGTTGTTGTTTATCATAACTGATGAATCTTAAGGTTTAGTGAAATTGGCTTATCAATTTTATACATATTTTATCAATTTGTGATATGAAATTGCTAAGGAATTGATTTTTCTTTTTATTTTTTATGGTATTGTTTTTTATGATGCCAGAATTTAGGACTGTATGCTGCTATTTTCTTGAACCATGAGAGTGATGTTTTGTAGGTTGAACTCACCTTCATTAGTTCTTTCAAAACTACTATAGTTGCATTTAGGCAGGCATGTTTATATAGAGTTTTGTATCATGTTTTTTTAAGTTGACCAATATTGAGTTTTTCTATTGCCAGTTTTAGCAACTTTTTTGGTATTTCATTCTTAGCACAACTTTTATTGGGTAGAGATCTTTTCTCTGTTGCTTTGATTATGTGAGCTTCAATTCTGATATATTGGTGTGCAGTGTACTAAATTCCTCAATGCAATGCCTTGTTTATGCAAACAAGCAGCCATTATTTAAAATTTGGTGAGAAGTTTTGGGAACCACGAGAAACTAGTATAAAGCAAACCTAATGTTCTGTTTTAGATATTCATGGTTGGAAATTTGTCCTAGTTTTATAAAGAAACTTGAACTAAATTCCTCAATTTACCAAAAATTCAAACTTCAAACTTCTTAATCAGACATTCATGGCCGCAAACTCTGCTCTATTGTCCATTATCTTATCTTGTGTGCTATTTTTGATTGGATATTCAACTTTCTTAAATCTGTTAAGTAGCATGTCATTTTCAAGTTTTTCTTTTGACGAAGGGAGAACAAATCTTTTAGATTTTCCATTGGAGTAATTGCATTCTTAGTAGGTGTCACTCATGTCAGCTTTGGTAGGTATATGATCATCTCAAAAAGGAAAGGCCTTTTAATGCGCACAGGTTTTCTCTTTTCTCCTCTTTTTACATGCAGCATTTGTGGTCAAATGATCCTTTTTCATTTATAATATTTCCATCATCTCTTGAATGTATCTGATGAATAGGAAAATAAGAAAATGAAAAGCTAGGCAAAATCCATCAAAGCTAAAGCATAGGTTAGTGTCTTGGTGATGATTATATACAACAAAATCCATCCAACATCATTTTCTTATAGAGCTTTAGATTAGGACCTAACATAGCATCATCCTACCCCCATTTAGCCCCATACAAAAGAGAATCACAAAAGCAAAGATACACCAAAAAAGAAAAAAAGATGGCTTTTTAAAGCTCATTTCTTCAAACTGATGGCTCTGTAGTGTCCATCATCACATCTTTCTCCTCATACTTGACTCCTACCAGGAACCTTATTCTTGTCTGCAATTCGAATATATAAACGAAAAGTGAGATCTTAAATGTAAGAAACTGCTATGGGGGGGGGGGGGGGGGGGGGGGGGGGGAGAACAGTGAAAAGAGTTATATTAGTACCTGTTTTGGTTCATAGACGGCATACTCATTGTATTCCAGGGGGCTATCTTTATGCTCTGATGGCTTCAAGCGGCCGCAAGGAACCTTGATGTCATCTTCCCACATGAAGTGTTCTGATTCATCCGTTTTCTTCCTCCCCAATCCTTTCATTCCAATCTTTTTCTCTTCTAATGATTTGGTATCCTAAGGCATTTAGCAGCAGTTTTTCAGGATTGATTGATTGATTAAATGGATTGTAATTTAGGCTTGGAAACCAACAAACCTCTGGCGGGCTTGAAACCTCGGTGACTTGATCTCCAAGAGAAACAAGAGCCAGAACCAAGAACCCTTCCGGCCTATCTACAGCAGTAAAATCATACCTAGCAGCTTCTGCAGCAGCATCAGAACAAACAATTGCCTTGCCAAACTGTAAGCCAGACCAGTTCATTACAGACCAGATTACAGAACTAATATATAATAATAATAACCAAAAAAAAAAAAACCATTATTTTATGCACTTTACCATATAACCTGGCACGGGAAGAGAACAGGCAGCTGGCAAGAACCCCTTTTGCAAATGCCTTAACAAGTTTGAACTTCGCGTACCTGAGAGAAGAATGAAAAAAAATGAAGTCCGTCTTCAGCCAGAAGAAAGAAAAGATTATCCTAATGAATGAGGTTTGAAAATCTCACCATACCACAACAGGACTTTGTTTGGCAACTTCTTTATTTCATCCAAACGAGGACAGGCACTTGGTTCAACAGCAAAAATATTCTCAACTGATACTCCATAATCCTAAAATGGAACAAAGTGAACACATTACAAGTAAATTGTTCACAGGATATGTATAACCAAAATTGCAGAAAACACTTCATAAGATTGAACACACTCACAATATCTCCAACTTTGATTGGTTCGTAAGTTCTCTCCAGGTACTTCACAATCATTTTGTAGTCATCAGAATCTCTCCCCATTGGAGAGATTGAGCACCCTAATTTGTTGTATCGATCGGATAATGGATCATCAAGGGTTGAGCCAGACATATCTCCTACAAGATGTGAGGCCACAGTTATGTCCCGGACAGTCTCAAATGCTGCTGCAACCTACAAAATAAATCCATGATTACAAGTGTTGATTTGAAGAACAATTGCAGCAATAATGTATAGTTTATAAAAGGCCTATCTTGGGTTACATTATCTGCAAGTTCATCATAGTCCCTGAGGATCAAAGGTCTAGTAGAGTGCATAAGAGTAAACCATCTCTGGCTATAATCTGACCAAACCACCTCCGCTTTTTGTCCGGTCCCTTTCATCGATTTCACTGCTTCCACAAACTGAAGTAGGACCTCCTCACCTGAAAGTGATCACTTAATTATATATGTAAGAGAGATGGTGAGAGTGGAACGGCTGGAAGACAGAGAGAGAGAGAGAGATGGGAAGTGGGAAGTTCTTACATCTTTTCAAGTGGATATTGGAGAGCATCCCCATTGGTAGGTCAGGGGGGTCTAAACTCATCTCCATTAGGGCATACCTGTGTACAAATATACCTTAAGGCTCCTACATTGAAAGTAATTGAGCAGAAAATGGGGATGAACTATACCTATAAATCTCCTGGCAGCACAAAATCTTCATAAAATTTGCAACTTTGGATTCAAGTTTGCAATGCTCAGCCGCAGCTCCTAGCTGCCTAAGACCAAGTCCTCCTTGTCTCGCATCAACTCCATCATCCTATCCATGTAAACAAAAATCCCCATCAAACACAACACCATCTAAACTAGTCTAGAAAACACAGCATGTAAACTTCAAAATCAAGCCAATAAGAGAGACAAAGCCATACCATATCAATAGGATAAAATTTTAATCTTTTCTTTTCAAATATTTTCTCTCTTTCCCACTGCTCAAATTCATTTCCAGTAATTTCCTCAAAGAGCCTCACGAACTCCTTAACAGCATTATCCACATTTTCCCACTCTTCAAGCCTCTCCTCCGCATTCGGATCATCCCCTACTCTCCCTTTCTTGTAGTATAGATGCAAATTGCCTTCTGGTACTGTGATCAGTTGGATTATACAATAGCTACACATAGTAAACACAACATGTAAAAATTTACAAAAACATGTATAAATTTCAATTAAAAGAAGCATAATGCTAAAAGGGTTCTTCCATATTTACTTATTTATCTCTCTTCCCATGTCACAAAGGGAGAAGGCGCAGTTATACAATATCCCATCTTTCTCAAATATCTTCCCGCCCCGTTCCTGCAATTTAGTATCCTTGTGAACTCCTCTTTTGCCATATAGTTTGAGCTGCAGTCACAGATAATTAAGTTATTGTGATTAAAAATGGCAAGATGATGTTTTCTTGAGAGTTGAGACTGAATTTAGAAAGAGTTATATATATATATACTTCTGCTGAAATCGACTCGAGAGTTTCTTCACTCGGGTCTTGTTTATCCCATGGAATTCCTTTGCCATCCACAGCAAGATCAGAAACAATATCATAAGCTTCTAGGGGCTGAGGTTCTTGCTTCTCAATGCTGTCTAGCAGCCATTGTTCTCTCACAACAGGTATGCTCCTCTCACTTTAAGAAAAAATTTTCTATGCAAATGTTAAATATTATAAGATGTGTATTTCAAATAACTATACTATTGAGTACAAGAATGCCTATTTCTCAAATTTATGTATAGTATAAGTACTACTTCACAAATTTACATATGTATACATATTCTCAAATTTATGTATAGAATTTGTATTCTACAAACGTATGCATATTCAATTAGTAAAGGCCTCAAGAAATTTGTGTGCTCACATTGCTTCTGAAAGCTTGGAAGAACCTCCACGCTCTCGCTCAGCGGGTGAAGTAACTAGACAACTCACACCTGCAGAAGTGTTTGCAACACTATTGTTGTTAGTAAAAGAAAGAAACACACACATATAGAATCCAAATCCAACCAATTCAAAAGCTGAACAAAGTGAATTTGAATTTAAGTTACCAATAACCGAATTAGAGACTTTCCCTCCATATTTCTCAATGATTTTCTTCCAGTATTGCTGCATTGATCAAAATGCTTATTTAACTAATAATCAATGTACACAAATATATTAAGAGTCTATTTGATATTACTGCATTGATCACAACAGAACATACATGTGTTCGAGAAAGCCGGCCTGATAAGGAAATCATCATTCCTGCAAAAGGTATAGCCGGAGCACCTAAATCCCGACAAGGCCAACAGCTAGGGTCCTGATACTTCTTTAACAACTAAAGAAAACAATAGAGCCCAATAAAATTACAAAAACTTGCAGAACATATCTATCTATCTATATATATGGTGATGAGAGTGAAAGAATGTTACATCTGCAATGGGAGAGTTTAGAACAGAATCAGGTAATCTGATTGGCTCCTCTTTCCTTGGAGGATTCCTTGTCTTGAAAGTGCAACTAGACCATTCACTATAAAACCCTTTACAATAATACCTTTTACCATCAAATTCCAAATTGCAATCACATAAAGGACATTTCCCTAATGCTCCAAGAAACAGCAAATCTTGGCTGTTCAAGAAAAAGGGTATCTAATTAACTAAGAAAACAACACATAAAATTAAAATTAATTAATGCAAAATCACAATTTTTAAGTTTTGATTAATTGATTAACTAACCATTTAGTAATAACAGCTCCATCAGAGCCAGATGATTCTTGGTCATTCATTTCTAATATTTCTCTCATTTGAGAAACAGAGAGATGCTCTCTAATGACTTTAGAGAACTCTTCAAACTCTTTAGCAATAACTGCCTGCTGCTTGCTTTTCCCATTAGCATCACCAGTGTTGTTTTCGCTTTTCACCTTCTTTGGTGATTGTTCTCTTTCCTGCTGTCCTCCTTTGTTCTCTGCCTTCTGCTTCCTTGTCATCACTTTACCTTCCTCAGCAGGTGGTGCATGAGCTTGAGACCTTGTTTCATGGACCTTAAGCACATTTCCATGTTGTATTAGAGCCTGTTTAGCATTGATATTACAAATAACTGTAATTATAAGCTAAAAACTATACAATTTTTCAAAATTTATTTACATTTTTAGCCAAATAATCCCTAGCTATTTGATAAAATTTAAAAAATATAACCTCCTTTTTCTTTTTTCCAAAATCAATTTGCAAAAATCTGCTATTGACAACAATAATATTCTGCTGTAAGGAAGCATAGTAAATGTTTAGGCATCTATAATAGTTTTAGGTAAATCTACAATTTCAAAGACAAAAAAGAAAGAATTAATTTAGTTATTCTAAAATCATCCCACAATTAATTCTAAAAATTACTCAAGTTTAAATCCAATCACAAGTAGATAAAAATTTTAAGTTCAAACTTCAGTTAGATTCGATTGACTAATAAAACAGATAAATACTCGACTACTGAATTATTTACCTGTAATTAAAATCCCAAGCAAAACTTACAGAAGAAGCAAAAAATGGAAGAAAAAACAAATCTTCATGTTGGTTTTTCTGTATAGAAAGCCACATAAATTTTCCCAACTATATATTTTCAGACAAACTGATTTCACACATCACTAACTTCTTGGTAATAAATATAAAAACATAAAATGCTAGTGTTGTAAAATCCATAGCAATTGTGTCATACAAAGAATGTAACATGTGTAACTAGGTTTATGCCCAATTGACACATGTCCAAATGGGTATTTCAAAGCTTGAATCTTTGACATGTGGTGATTAGACAATTAGTCTCCACTGTCCCAGTGTTTTTTTTTTTTTTTTTCAGTGTTTGTGTGGCTTTTTTTGTTTCATTTCTCTTTAAGAATTTGCAACTTGGCAACTTCTTGGCTTCTTAGATCAACACCTGGATTACATATATTTAAGCAATATACAGAGACAAATCTAATTTTTTTTTGGGTATAGTGGATTAATGTCAATGGTGGTAGAGAGGGATTGTGAAGATCAAAATCCAATCTAATGGCAAAAGGAATTTAATTGAATAATATTTTTTTATAGATGTCAATTGGGATTTTTGGATTTTTTTTTTTTTTTGTTAATTAGCTCCATGAGAGAGTGAATTTATAATTTTATCATTTTAGAAATATTTCAAGCAGTGCTAATGAAATTTTATAATTTATTTATAATATTTAAAGTATTATATTAAAAAAATAGTAAATTGAGATTATTGGATTATATTATATTGGTGGTCACTAATCTTTGTATTTAATTTCAATAGAGTCGCATAATTTCAATTTGTTAGTATTTTTTATTCACTAAGTTTTAATTTTTATTTCAATGGCAAATTATTTACCAGAATTCGATGATTGAAATATTAATATGACAGTAAAAATATAATATTTCATTAAAAAAAATATATTATATTATATTAGTCTAATTTAGGATAAACTCACTAATTTAAATAATAAATATGTCACATCAAAATTAAATAAAGTAAAAAAAATATTAAAAAAATTGTGAGGTCTCGCCCGAATACTGGTTTGATTCGCTAAGAGAATCAAAATGCTCGGTAGAAATTCCACTCTTGGAACCTGCTATGAGTTCTGAAAATTGAATTTTGTATTTTGGAATTATAAAGGAGGCCGTCACTTCAATTTTATTTATTTTAATTGGAAAAATTAAAGGAAAATTCAATTTAAATTGACTCCAAAATATTTATCTTGTTTCACTGAAAAAACACTAATCCACGAGTGATTAAAAAGGGCTCGGTAATTAGATTTTAGTAATAAACAATAAATTTCTTTAGTTTGGCTATAAGTGCAAAATAACTTTATTAAAATGTAATTTTTGTGTATGAATGAACATAAATAAAGATGATAAATGAAACAGTTATAAATGATGCAAAGATTATATGAATGACAGTTATGAAAGAGATAGGCAGAAAACAAAATAAGATAAGATGATCTTTCTTCTAGCTCTTATGGGTACTAGAAAAAGTACATATTTCTCAATTAATTTAATAAAAGAAATTCATAAAAGACATATAAATAATAAAAGCAAGATAAACGAAATATGAAAGGGGAAAATATTATTTAAAATATTTTGGAGTTGATGTCTTAATAATTAGCATGCTTGCGTATCCCGTTAAATGAGAATTAAACCCCACGCAGTTCTCTCTTCTTGTGACAGAGGGGTTTTGATAAAAGTTGATTTGGTTTATTAATTTAATTTAGATTTTAAATTAATAAATTTTAGATCTTTTCACTTTTAGACCTAAAGAAAGGCATAAGATAGTGAATTCTAGATCTGAGTTTAGAATTTTAAAATGTAAAAAAAAAGAATTATACCTTTGCTTTTCTTGACTTTCCACGAAAGGGGCAAGTTTAACTCCGGATCTAAACTCCACTTCGGATAAGGAACTCCAAAATTGTAATTGCAGATAATAACAACTTTAAAGTAAAATGAATTTGGTAGGTGATGAATTTTTATGTAATAAAGTGATTTTTGTGTATCAAAATCAACAAAATTTCAGTTATAAAACAAGTGTTTTTCGGATTCCTTTTCTCTCCTCCCCCATTTCTGAAGAAGGGAAGGGCTATTTATAGAGGAAGCATGGCGAGGAGGTGGGCGGCACCACCGGTGGCACGGAGGGGGCACATGCGGCACGCCAGTGGTGCTACGCCCCCTTGCGGCACGCTTGGGCGGCACACTTCTAGTGTCGCCCAAGATGCCTCTGGCTTGGTTGAGGTCTGATTCAGGTTTGACCCAGTTTGGCACTATTTTGGTCCGTTTTAGCTCGTTTCTGATTTGATTTGGGCCCCATTTGATTATATGGGTTCATAATTGAAAATCGATCGTTTGGAGGTGCAATTTTAAGGGTTCATAGCTGCTCCCTCATCAGAATTGTCTTATCCGAAAGACGATTTTGATGATAGTGAACCTGGGGAATAGGGATGGAGAAAAAAGGAACCAAAGTGATGTCTAGGTTAGTGTTTAGACATATTTAAAAAATCTGGAATGAAAGTGATATTCTCTGTCTATTTTGAAAAATAAAAGTTATATTCCCGATTTGTTTGGGTAAAAGATCCTAAGGTTATCTTAGGATAGGTCTGTTTTTATAAGAGAAACCTATTTCTGATTTAATGTATTGATCCTAAGGTTATCATAGGATGGGTCTGATTTTGAATGAGAAACCTTATTCAGATTTAAGGTATTAATCTTAAGGCTATTTAAGGATAGGTCTGATTTTGAAATTGAGATTGATTAGTTTGGGTAAAGGAAATGCCCCCCGGTATCTTTGGGAAGTGATGAAGATGGTCCCGGTCTGGGTTTCATTAGAATTGATCTGTCTAGTAGGCAATTCTGAAGATCTGAAATGGTCCTGCTCGATGGGATGATTGGATGGATTAGTCCTTTCTGGTAGGAGGAGAGTGTCATTTTTGGTATGAGGAGGTGATTATCCTTTCTGATAGGATGATGTTCCTTTCTACTTGGAAAAGATGTTGGTCCTTTCTGGATTTAGGGGTTTGGATTGATGATTTGTCTTATTTTAGGAGTTCTGATTAGTGACCTGTTTAATATGAAATGCATCTGATTATGCAAAAAACTATGAATTAGATACCTTGAACCTTTGAATGGTCAATTTGGTATGAAAGTGTTGATCTTTGTAGAGGAGGGTGCCCCCATTTTAGAATGATGAGGGATAGTGGTTCAGTTGTTATGTCCTAGGAGAAAGTCAAGGCAATGTCAGGTTTTGGCCTTTGGAGGAGGTGATGTTTGGAAGGATTAGTCGGGTTTTGCCTTGAAGGAGGTTATTGCTTGGAAGGCTCAGTCAGGTATGGCCTTGAAAGTTATCTTGGAAGGCTATGTCAGGTTTTGTCTTGAAGGAGGTTATTGCTTGGAAGGCTTAGTTGGGTTTTACCTGGAAAGATATCTTGGAAGGCTAGGTCAGGTTTTGCCTTGAAGGATGTTATTGCTTGGAAGGCTTAATCGGATTTTGCCTGGAAAGTTATCTTGGAAGACTAGGTCAGGTTTTGCCTTGAAGGAGGATTTAGGTAGGAAGGCTCGGTCAGATTTGGCCCTTGAAAAAGAGTAGGAGGGGAAGGCTCAGTTTCAAAGATAAAGATGGTGGGTTGGCTCTGTGTGACCCATCTGTTAAGAGTCTGCTTCTGGACATGACTTTTAGAGGTGTTTAGACCAGTTGATTTGCCACTTGATTTTGCTTGTCCAAAGGAGTTGGACTAGAGGGATGATATGATTTGCTTGGAATGAGCTTTGAATAGTTCAAACCCTTTTTAATCAGCTTGAGGATGATAGGCTCTGGGAGTCATGATTTGACTTTAGCTTTTCTAAGGAAATTGGGCTTTATGGATCATGAGTCTTTGAGAGACTTAGGATTTTTGGTGGGCTTGGCCCTTGCAAGATAAGATTTTACAAAGGAGACTTGGGTTTTTGGTGGGCTTTTGCCTTTGGGAGATGAGATTTTACCAAGAAGACTTGTGTTTGAAAAGGTAGGTTAAACCTTTTGGAAAGTGATTGGAAGGTTGTATGATTTTACTTTTGTAGCATGATTTATGGAGAAGATAAGCACGACTTATCTTATTGATTGAGATTTGAAGAGACGCTTAGAGTGACAGGACTCTGGAGAAGACACTGGATTGATTTGGATGACGACTTAAAAGACGTGCTCTTGGATGGATGGTAAGAGTTGTTTAGCTTTTTGTGACAAGCATTTTGAAGGATATGCCCCTAATGAATGATAAGGGCTACTTAGCTGCTTGAGCTAAGAGACGTGACGGATGATAGGAATGATATGCCCATACTGAATGATAAGGGCAACATGATAGATGACATGAAGGATATGCTCATGATGGATTTGATAGGAGATGATTCGAAAGGCGTACCCCTAATGAGGGATTAGCCAGAAGATGATGACTTAAAATGATATGCCCTTAATGTGGGATAAAGGGATAAAGAATGATTGGATCAGGATGATTTTTTCTCTTCTTTTTAGCTCTAACTTCTGCCCAAGCCGCCCTTTCTGGTTTTCAACTCGACGAGCTTGCTCTATTTTTTGCTTAAGTCGCCCATTCGATTTTTAAAGATTATTCCATCATGATTTGGGTTAATGTTTTCCTTCATCTTGGGGCTTTGACCTTTGTCTAGACTATTCCATTGAATTCTTAGTCTAGAGAGAAACTTTGTGGGATATCAGATCCATTTTGAAATTGCCCCTTGTGGAGGTGTTATGTTTGATTATCCAAAAGTGCAATTGATAACTTTATTGGATTGCCTTTAGCTTTGACTACTTCAACTGAATAGATCACTATTTGGTGTTCTTTATTGACTATCTTTTGGTTGGGATCTGATGAAGCGGTTGTTGATGCGGGCACAAGAATATCTCAAACTTCTTATTTTTTCCAAATCATGGTGGATTTCATGGTGAAATGCAAATGCTTGCCAAAAATCATTGATTTGATTTTTTTTAATCAGATTAAACAGGAGAGATGAGAATAGAGAAGTGCATATAAATGTTTTATTGCAAAAGGAGAATATAGTACAAAGACTCGGACTTATAAATGACAGACTCAGACTCGAATTTGGATTTTGAGCATGGATTTTGCATATGGACTCATACTCGATTTTGGATTTGGACTTGGACTCACTCTCAGACAGGTTAGATTAGTTGAGCTTGAATTCTTTCATAACATGCTACTTACTCGCCCAAGCACCGGTCCGATCCGCTAAAGGAATCGAAATGCTCTTCGGGAGAAATTCCACGATTGAAACCCGCTATGAGTTCTGGAAATTGGATTTTGTATTTTGGCTTTGTAAAGGGAGTCGCCACTTTAATTTTATTTATTTTTATTGGGATAATGCTAAATATAATGTAATTAATGCTAAGTATAGTATTTTGGGATAATTGAAAGTAATTGATATGTAAATAATGTGTTTAATGAATGATAGCTATATAAAATAAATGATGCATATGATTAATGGTTATATGAGCTATGAAATTGTGGAAGTATGTGATATTGCATTTGAAGTT
>CATKHJ010574587.1:0-20258 GCA_949750685.1 Vernicia montana | reverse complement strand
AAAGCACAGGTGGCAAAATGAAAGAAGGAGAAAAAGAGAGCATTAAAAAGAAAAGTTTGAACCGTATAATGGTATAAAGAAATAAGAGACCGTACATTTGATATTTTTTAAAGAAAAACCGTGAAGGATGTAATTTCTTCTTTTTTTTTTTCTTTTTTAATAATAATAATAATAATATCTAGCTGGCCTGGAAGGCAGTCCACTGGTGATACCAAAAATAGGCCCATCGAAGTCGAATTGGGTTGAAGTTTTGTTAGATCCGATCCATACTCAATCATGCCGCGCATAGAGAACACATATGACATATCTACAGACAGGCAGAGAGGAGCATTGCTTTGCATTATACCGTCCTTAGGAGCGCGAGTAGCAAAATACGGAGCGGCAGTATCATTTCTCATAGTATAGTTAGAGAAACTCATTTTTAACTCTCTAGTTTTCAGTACTACACTAAAAAAAAAAAAACCGATCATCTCTTTCAGGTCACTCTTGCTCAATTTCACCTTGAAACCGAAACCAATTGCGGCACAAAAGTATAGGCTCTGAGATCTTTGTAATTACAACCACCGCACCGGAAAATGGATAACGCCGGTTAATCCCTCAACTTCTTTAACAGCTTGCGTTCATGGCGGTTATACATATCTTCTGATTTATGCTTCTCTTAACAATTAATTGTTTTCTTCAATACTCTATACTCTGTTTGGTTGCTTAGAAAATCTCAGAAAATAAATATTAATATGAGCTTAACTTGTTAATAGATTAATATTAATATTAATATCAATATTAATAGATTATTTTCTATTTAATCGTGGTTGTTGTTACTGGTTAGCTTGTAGTTGCTGCATGTTCTAATTTTTTTTTAAGGTAATTTGGTTGAAGAGTGCTTTGATTTTATTGTTATATTTATCAATTGTAATATGAAGATTCCAATTGCTGCCTCCATATATTGTTATTGTTGTTGTTATTTACTTTTCTTCCAGGATCCTTCAGCTCAGGAATTTTCATATTACATTGATGTATTTTTTTCCTTCTGCTTTTTTGATCCATCAAATGACGGAATACTCAGGAGGGAATCCTCAAGATGTTGTTGTGCCACCAGTTGAAGGTGTTGCTGGTGGAGGGACAGCATATGGATGGAATGATGGAGGTTTACATGGTTCAAATCCACTCAAGGGATCAATTGACCCCTCAGAGGTTCCGACTACCGATTTGTTGCATGTGTGGTGCATGCCAAGTACTTCAAATGTTGGACAACAAGAGATGCCTAGACATTTGGAGCCTGTAAGTTTTACTGTTAGTTCCAGTTGTCTTATGCTAAAGGATACATATTGAAATCTGGATAGCTCATGGTGTGCATATGAGTATGTTCTTCAAATATCCTTCTAATTTACATAATTAATATGTACCTCATTGTGAATGTTTAATGTTTACATATTGAATCATTGTAGCACCTGCACTAGGAACTTTGACTCAGATGCTTACACTCTTCCACCAACTAATAGCTCATGTCAGGGACGTAGGCAAGGAGGGGGGGGGGGGGGGGGGGCGGGTTGGGGAGGAGGAGTCAAACAAAAAAATTATAATGTATATAGGTGTATTTTTAAAATTAAAAAATTAAATTAGTCCCTTTAATAATGTTTAATTTACTCCCAACTTTATGATGTGATAAATTTAGTAGTTTTGTTTATTTTTATTGGTCTTTAAATTGAATAATTAAGTGTAATCATAACAATTTCTTTTAAATCTAATTCAAAATTTAACCTATAATCCGTTCTTCTTCTCTTTATATTTTTAATTTTTTTTATTGAATTAGACTTATTTTCTTTTGTATCAATAAACTTTTATTTTGAATGTTAAATGAAAAATTATAAATATTTTATGACTTATATATTATTTTAATGACTTGTTTTTGCACCCAATGAATGGATCCTGGCTTCATCTCTGGCTCATGTATTTAAATTATCAGTTCTTATAGATAAACAATTGCTAGTTGTTTGCAAAACATGCAGGTGTGTAATTGTTGCATGCATTTTTGTACCAATTACATATTTTAACATCTGTTGTATTATATGCTTACTGCATAAATGCTCATGAAGACCAGTTAGTTCACATTTTGTCTCCTACTGACAGATTAGAGGGGTAAAAGGTCAAGGCTCTGTTTGGTGTTTCTGCAATCATGATGTTTTGTGGCACATATACTTTTTTTGGTTCAATTAAAAAGTTAGATGACTGTTTTTGGTGATGTAGTTTCTTGGCTTCTAAGTTCTAATATCAGCTCTATTTGAAGGTAAATCTTCTGGCAGCTAGGAATGAGAGAGAAAGTGTCCAAATTGCTATACGCCCAAAAGTTTCTTGGAGCAGTTCTGGTAATGCAGGTGTTGTGCAGGTTCAATGTACTGACTTATCCTCCTCATCTGGTGATCGGTGAGCTTCTTGAAGCCATATGTTCCTTTCACATTTTGATAGTTTACTCTTCTAGTTCATTATTTTGTGATATTGGCTGTGGGCAGGATGGTTGTTGGACAATCAGTAACATTTCGAAGAGTGGTACCTGTATTAGGTGTTCCGGATGCTCTTGTGCCTTTTGATCATCCAGTTAGTCAGATAAGCCTAGTTCCTGGGTATTCCCTCTTTCATTCATTTCCTAGCACTTATTTTGATGTGTTCTGATGAAATGCCAGTTGATTTCTTGTTGCCTGAGAGTGAGGTGGTTTTGTTGTTATTTATCTCTGCTGCAGAGAAACAAGTGCAGTTTGGGTTTCAATAGATGTTCCAAGTGCACAACCACCAGGTCAATATGAAGGGGAGTTCATCATTACTGCTGTGAAAGCAGAGGCAGAGTAATACCTGTTTCTCTATACTGAAGTTGCTTCTAGTTATGTGTTGCATGTGTAGTCTGCACACTTAAACTATCAATAGTGTTGTCATGGAGTTTTCTGAGCCCAGTAATTATGATTCTGTTGGACATAGAGTTGATTATCATAATTCATTGATTCATAACAGATCTCGGTCACAGTGCTTGAGCAAAGCTGAGAAGCATCGACTATACATGGAACTGAGGAACTGTCTTGACATTGTGGAGCCTATTGAAGGAAAACCGTTGGATGAAGTGGTAAATATCTGAACTGGTCATTCCTTTTGTTATGCTCTTTTCCTTGCTCTTTATTCTCATTATTATTTGGGTTCAAAACATAGTAGTTACAAGTTTCTAATGTAAGCAATTCTTTTTTAGGTAGAAAGAGTGAAATCTGCAACTACATCTTTAAGAAGAGTTCTTCTGTCTCCATCATTTTCTGAGTTCTTTTCAGATAATGGGCCAATTGATATGATGGATGAAGATGCTATTTCTAACCTCTCAGTTCGTGTAAAGCTGAGTTTGACTGTATGGGACTTCATACTTCCGACAACTCCTTCACTTCCTGCTGTATTTGGTGTATCCTTATCATGAAGTCAAATATTTATAAAAGTTGAAATTGGTGATGTTCTCTGAAGGGTTACTACACTTTTGGTCTTAATGTAAGTCGTAGAGAGTAGAATAGATACCCTTTTGTAATTTCATACAAGTCTTTCCAGGAGAAGAAGAACAAGGAAGAGGTTAAAACGAACAAGGATATGGAATTAAACTTGGCTGAAATTAAGCCAGCCGAAGATATCAACTGTGCTGAACAGATCTGGAGTCAAAGGCCATATTCATTTCACAGTGGTGGAGGATATGCCCCCACATGCATTCTAGCTCATGTCATGCTTTTTAATATACAGCAAACAAAAATATATTGCATCTGAAAAGAGATAAGTGGAAGCTACATTGTGCAGACTTTGACTGGATGCTAAAACATCAAGCAATTAGGTCCTCACCATAGACGCTGGCATCATTGCAGCAAAATTTTTGTTGGAACATATTGATGCAGCATATTCTTTATGTGTGACATGTTACAGCTTTACAGACATAGGGAGTGCCGGAAGATTTAAGTGTGTGCTTCTTTAACCATATTTTAGATATCAGATACTGTGATTGAGGATCGTTTTAGTGTTGAACATGGAAGTGATGAATGGTATGAAGCACTATATCAGCATTTCAAGTGGCTGCTTCAGTTTAGAATAAGCCCATACTTTTGCAGATGGGGAGATAGCATGCGTGTTTTGACATACACCTGCCCATGGCCAGGTAACTGAATGAGGAAAAGCAAAGATTGACAACATGTATTTACTTATCTTTCAGAATTATTTATGGTTCCTTGCTTTGCATCTTTAATGTGTTTTCTTCAATTGCTTAGTGAAATGTCAAATGCAGTTGCTGAATCTATTCTTCTGTTTGCCATTGCAGCTGATCACCTGAAATCAGATGAATTTTTGTCAGACCCAAGGTTGGCAGCATATGCTGTACCATACAATCGAGCAGTCTCTGGGTATACAATCAGTTGTCCACACTCGCTTCCATCAGGTATAATAACATTTAAAACTGATGAACCTCCCTGGCTTTTTGATGTGGAACAGTAATGATGCAGCGAAGGATTACTTGCAGAAAGAAATTGAGATCTTGAGGACAAAGTCTCACTGGAAGAAAGCGTATTTTTACTTGTGGGATGAGGTAAAAACAGTATTTCTAGTCCAATTGGGATGAACTGTTTTTTGTACATCCAGTTTACCTATTTCTACCTCTATTTGTTTCTCTCTCTCTCTTTCTCTCTCTATTCCCCTAATAACTTGTCAGAAAAATTAAAAATTGAAAAAGAAAATTGTTCTAAATTGGCTGAAAAATTTTGCTATAGTATTTCTTGATTATCATGCTTGTTGAGAAAGCAAGGTAACATGTGTCTCAGTTTTATGTTGTAGTTGCCTGTGGTACGTAGGTATTTACATCCATTCAAATTAGGACTACCATTACCTAAATAGAGTCATCTGGAGAATTCTTTTTTATCAATATTTGTGACTCTGATGGAAGCAGAATAATAAATGTTTCACTTTCTATGCAACATCGTACACAAAACATTTTAATTCTTTAATATGTTGCAGTACAACTCATTATGACATTCTTCATAACTGATTTATTTAATTGCAGCCACTGAATTTAGAGCAATATGATTCAGTACGCAACATGGCCAGTGAGATCCATGCTTATGCTCCTGATGCTCGTGTTTTAACTACTTATTATTGTGGTGTGGATTCTCTTCCTTCATTTATTGGTGGTGTGCTCTACTATTATTCCATCTTTGCATGGATTTTTTCAGCATTTAGCTTATATGGATGATGCTTTCACATGTTTCTTTTCTTTCATGTAGGACCAAGTGATGCCCCGCTTGCTCCTACCCCTTTTGAGGCTTTTGTAAAAGTTCCAAAGTTCCTACGCCCTCACACTCAAATTTATTGTACAAGGTATTGCTGTTGATCATAATTGCTTTGTTGCATGCGACCTTTTCTCTTTTTCTTCTGTTTCTTTTTCATGTGTGTGGTAGTGGTAAAGAGAGGGTTATAAACTTATAATGATCTAAATGAACCGTGGCTCTCTTTGGCTCACTAAGAGAGTATCAGTTATCCATGTAACATTTCTTTAAATGGCCTATTTTTTCTCTTTAGCTGAGCAAGAGACTATTTTACTGTTTTTTTTACCCTCATATGACTAGCAAACAGGTGTCACCTTATCATCATGTTACTGGTCGTGCTGGTACCTTTATGAAGCTTAGTTTCTGGGGTAAAATTACATCCAATTCCTTGAGTTTTGCCTCTGATTATGATAACAAAAATCTTTTCTTATATATATAATGTGCCCACCATCCAGCATTTTAACTCAATTATAACAAATTAATCCAAATAGTAACAATTGATGGTGTAGCATGATGAAATTTATAATATCCCCAAAGTGCCCTTGTTATAATTTTTCAAAAAAATTGTCTTATTTTTCAAAAAAATTGTCTTTGTCCTAATGTATAATCATAAACAAACCCAAAAAAATTTGTAATGTACCCAAGTTTCTAGGCAATCATTTGCTTATCAATGCCATTCAGACTGCTTGATAAAATTGGATTTAGCCATCTTTTAACTGGTTGTCACTTGTAGCTCTTAAACTACACTCATACAGGCCTTTCTTTGCATGGCCGGCACCACTTCAAATATACAGCTTAGATATTATAAGTTGAACATCACTTGTTGCATTGTAAAAAGGGAGGGAATTGGCTTTTCTGGCCCCCATGGATGCACAAGATGGCTAGTTGAACTGCCTGGTTAGCTACCTTATTATGATGATAAGTATGTAGTTTGATTTCTGTAGTTGCATA
This sequence comes from Vernicia montana, assembly GCA_949750685.1. Taxonomy (NCBI): domain Eukaryota; kingdom Viridiplantae; phylum Streptophyta; class Magnoliopsida; order Malpighiales; family Euphorbiaceae; genus Vernicia; species Vernicia montana. Next base: position 13,989 of record CATKHJ010574587.1, on the reverse strand, counting down.
GGGTGATCTAAGAATGCCAATTTTCTTTTATCAATCTGACGCTTTGAAAAATTCTGTAAGATTCTTGTTTGTTTTTCTATTTTTTTCCAGTGAGTGGGTGCTCGGTAATCGAGAGGATTTAGTCAAGGATATTATCTCTGAATTGCAGCCAGAGAATGGTGAGGTAATATTTACTGAAGGCTCTTGTCCCTTCTCTGAAGTAAACTGTTCAAACTACGAAATATCTTGTTGAGCATAATGATCCAATGAATGATATATTGTGATTTTAACCATCTCCTAAGTTGAGCTGTTGATGGATAGTAGACTGCTAGATCTGTGTTCTATTTTCAGCTTTTGGGTTTTAGGGTCTGATTTGAACCTATAGGGTATGAGGATCTATTCATTTCCTTTGTAGAACTTTGGCTAGTCTAACTTTATACCTTTGCCAGATTAATTATCCTGCTATTGCTCCTGTCATAAACTGATGTTTGTTTAAGCAAAACAATACAGTTCCAACATTTAAAGTGATATGTCTGTTGTTGATATCTTTTACCAACAATCACTTCACTCTTTTGAATTTAAGATTGGCCTCATACATATTTACTCAGTTCACATGGAGTAAAATAATTGTTTAGTCTGATATAATGGACCCTAATAATTAATTCTGATGTTAATGACTGCATAATATAATGATGGATCCTAATAATTAATTTCAATGTTAACAAGGAGTCAAGGACCTTTTCTTTTTTAGGTTTGCTATTTTAAGTAGAAATATTAATCCCTGGCAAGAGAGTTTCAGTTTTTATAGTCCCAATTCATATTAATTCTGAGGGCTATAATTCTGTAATTCATTCTCTGATTATTTATTTAGGGGAAAGTTAAGTGTTATAGAATTTAGATGTATTTACTGATTATTAGCACTGTTTATGGTTATGCCAAGGGAAGTGAGCTTGCTCCTCCTGCAGGAATGGTGGACATATGTCTGTATGGGACCCTCTGATCCTCACCCTAATTGGCATCTCGGGATGCGAGGTACTCAGCACCGTGCTGTGATGTGGCGCGTATGGAAAGAAGGTGGAACCGGGTTTTTATATTGGGGTGCCAACTGCTATGAGAAGGCTACGGTTCCTAGTGCCGAGGTATTTGCCTAGCCTTTGATTCCTGAACAAAGTTGAATGGCACTTTTAAGTCCTTTTTTTGAGTTCTTAGTTTTGCTTTCCCCAAAAATGAAGTTTGTCTGTTATTGGCAGATACGATTCAGGCGTGGTCTACCCCCAGGTGATGGAGTTTTGTACTATCCTGGTGAGGTGTTCTCATCTTCCCGACAACCAGTTGCTTCGGTTAGACTGGAGCGCATTCTCAGTGGCTTGCAGGTGAGTCGTTAGTAGTCTTTCAATTATTTATAGTAAGAGTAGTGCATGGACTGCTATCATTGTGAATATCTTACAAAATCTCAGATTTTAAGTTGTTTCCAAAATCATTTGCACTTTACTTATGAGATTACTGATGCATGCTGTCACTGTACACAAAGAACAATGCAGTTGCCTACCTTTGTAATACAGATTTTCACTCTACATCCATAACGCAGATGCGTGTTTGCAAGTTTTCATTGTTTTTTTTTTTTTTTTTAATTTATTTTTGCACCATTACTCTAATATTGTTCGCACTGTAGTTGGAATATGATATTTGATGTGTTTGTTAAAAACCGTTTTTTTTTATTCTTGCAACTCTTCTCGGATCTAAAATTGTGCATTGATGGTGTTAACTTTGTCTCTGGTCTGTGTCTTGTTTTGATGATTCCCCCATCCCTCCTTGCTCGATCAGGACATTGAGTACCTGAAGCTCTATACTTCTAGGTATGGAAGAGATGAAGGTCTTGCTCTATTGGAGAAGACAGGTGTGTATCTAGGTCCTGAACGGTACACTCTCGAGCACATGCCAATTGATGTGATGCGGGGTGAGATTTTCAATACATGCAGACCATGAATAGTTACCTTCCCATTGAGTTCACTTGGTTTTGTAGTTACACGATTGTGCATAGGAACTTTCTGTTTTGAAATGGCCTGATGATCAATTTTAGCCCCATGTTTGTGACTTCTTTTTTCTTTTTTTTAATCAATTGTACTGAATTCGCTTAATTGTAATTATATATTCTCATAGGAGGTTCGGTCTGGCAGGAAAGCCTTCTCATAAAGAAATAAATGTGGACTCTGTGCTGATCTAGAAATAGGATAAAACCCCATTTGTTCTAGAAATAAAAAGTATTGTTCATAGAAATGAACCTATGTCGTGGAAATGCTCCTCTGAAGTTTATAACAAAACGAAAAAGTGGGAGGCAGAATTCCTATCTATGCAGAAAACCTTCTAACACATTTAACAGTCTGAGCTTTTGATTAGTCGGCCACTCACTTTCCATGGAACCCCCTCGCTGAGTTCTAAGGAGGGCTGTGCCTGTTGAATCAATCAAAAAGCTTATTGATCTGATTGAATGGAACTACATTTCTCTAAATCAATCAAGTGATTATGCCTGGACAATTGATAGGTTTCTAAGTTTTTCCGTTTATATGTACCTTCATCATCCAACCATAGTGCCTATGTGCATGACATGTATATAACTTTTGGATTTGCCCAAGAAAAAATCAAGACACGTAAATGCAATTTAACATAGATTTCTTTTGAAGTGCAGATATAGCGTTTCGTATCGATTACACTTCACAATTATTAACTTTTGCCTCTTTGAGAATGTTGGATGATATTTAGTAGTGCTTTTAATAAAAAATAATTTAGACAAAAATAAATAAATAAATAAATGTAAAAATAAATTAAATAAGTAAAAAAGTGAGGATTTTGACTTTTCATTTAGAATGATATTAATTGTAATTAAATATAACTTTATCAAAATCTTAATTTTTTTAATATTCAACTCATTTTAAAATTAATTTAATTAATTATTTTTTATCATTAAAAATTAAATGTTGAAAATTTAAGTATTGAATTTTAAATGTTGAATAATATAAATAATGAAAATTTTAAATTGTAAGAATATTTAAAAATTTAATCATTTATTATTTTAAATATAAATTTTAAATTAAAAATTTTGAATTATTATTTTAAGTGAATTTTAATTTAATAAAGACTTTTAAATAATATATTAGTAAACAATTTAATCTAAAATTAATAAGTTCGGAAAATTTTAATTTCAACTTCAAATGATGTTATCAAATGTCATCACTTTAGTTTTTGGATAGAAGCATATGATTGAGAATCAAAAGAGTTTTGGCTTCTTGGCAATATTCGACATTATTGACAAATAAAATAATTTTGCAATTAGTCATTTTAAAAAAATAATATACTTCTAAGAAGATAACGACAAGTAAAAAACAAAAAATACAATAGCTGAAAAGTTTAGGTGATAAAAGACATTTTTAGGACAAATAACTATATATTTTCTCTATTCTAAAATTGATTATATACAAAATATACTAATAAAATTTCATTTTTCTAACCTTTGCCTATTGCCTGGCCTAAATTAACTATAAACTTTTTTTTTAATTATATAGTTATTCTTATCAAACTACTATTGCATTTTGTATTAGGAATTTTTCCAATATTTACATGAATTTATTATGCTTAATAGATAAATTTACTCCAAATTTTATGCATTTTTATAATTATACCATATATTTGTTTTGTTAATTCTATTATAATTTGAAAACTTAGTTGCAATTATATCCAAAGTTATAATTGTAAGAAAAATTTGATCAATTAAAAGGTCAAAAGAACAAATTGATTTTTAAATTTATTATATCTTATTATCTATTTAATATTTAAATTTTGATTGAAATTAATTGAACTCTTTAACTTTGTAAATTTGATTAATTAAATTATTAGTAGTTTTTCAAATTTACAAAATAAAAAAATTTAATTAATTCCTATTGAAGTCTTAAGATTAAATTAATAGTATATTAATTTGAGCTATGACTAGTTGACTACCATTATTTCAGTTAATTATGATCATAGGTCTAACTGATCATTGGAGGATTAGTCACTTCCCCATCTCTCTGTCTCATTTTCTCTGTCTCTCCTTGAAATTTCTTGCTCCCTTTATGTGGATTTCACATGGTGTTTCTCTTTGGTGGCTTCGGTCGGTCACCGCAAGAGACACCCTTTTATATTAAATTTCTGTCTCTTTTTTCAGTTTATAATCCTAAATAAGCTAAATCTACTTTTTTTATGGGTTTTTTTTGCCTCTTTCTCATAGTGGGCATTTTGAATTTCTGAAGTAAGCCTCCTATGGTGTCTCTGCTCTCCTTCCCTTCGGATTAGTCCGAATCCTCCACCTGCTGTTCTTAGATTTCAAGTTGTTCATTCATGAAAAAAGATGGGGAATAAAAGTTAAGGTTAGCTCCGGGCAAAGTATTTTTGGATATGGGTTTTTCTACTCAGATTTGCTCCATTTGCGCAAATCCTTGGCTCCTAAGAATGAAGCCGGTCTCTCTTGACGAACTCAGTTTAATAGGTGGGATTTTATTCCCTTTCATAGTTGCCATGTGTTGTATTTTCAAAGAAAGAGGAGAGCTCTTGCTGAAATTCAATGGTGCAAAAGTTTTAAAGGAAGTCCAGCCATAAATGCCCCTCTGGTGGTGGCATTTTTTTACTCCTTGTCCTCTCCAGTGGCAAAGATGGCGGTAGAGCCGGCGGCGATGCAAGTTTTTGGAAGGAAGAAGAAATGCCGATGTTATTTATGATTTTTTACATTAATATTAGGCCTTTAACCTTTGAAAATCACAAACCTTTCGTCTGTAACTTATTTGGACTTTAAACCCATGATAAAAAATCTTTTATGGGTAGTTTTTTAATAGACATTTTGTCCTGGATAAGTGTAATGCTATGAGCTTCCTTAGTATTCTCACTGTGTAAATTATACTCAATTGGATTTTCTGCTCTTAAATGATATGCTAGCTATTTCCTCTTTGGCAAAAAAAAAAAAAAAAAAAAAAAAAAAACCTGGTCATTGGAGTGCTAAACAAGACGTAATAACTCCACGTCAATTTTTTTTTTTTTTTTTTTTTTTATCATTGGCTAGTTCGCTTCCATTTTATATTAGGTAATTGTTTCTGAAATTAATACTGATGACATAACCAGATGTTAATGAATACGCTTCAAGCACCTGTATGAAGGCCATTTTTTAAAACAAATAAAAGTGTTTTTTGGCCGCCCAATCAAAATTAGGCTTTAAAGATGATTTTAAAACTATTCTAAAAACTATCCAATTGGGCCAAGGCTGAGCTAATTTGGCGAAATATTGATAGATGGTTAGATCATAATTTGGTTTTGTTTTGGCTTTAATGTTTTTTTTTACGGGTCCAGTGATCATTATAGCTCGTTTTAAATTTAATATTTAGATATAAGAAAAATGATAAATTGAATCGTATCATGTTATATTTTAATACTTTAAAAAAAAAATAAATTTCTATTGAAATTATCTATAATATATTATTTATTTAATTTTTCCAAGAATAACTCAAAAGAAAAGACATAGGTTTGAAATCCTTTCTTCCAAAATTAATTCAAATAAAAATTGTAAATTTTGTAGAAAGTATGATACAGAGAAGTGGCATGCGAGAGCCTAGTGTTTTTTGCCTACTTTTTTAATTAGTGTATGTACATGTAGAAATTAAGGATTTAAAATTAAAGTCACAAAATCTCAAATTAAGTATAAAAGAACCAATTTAAATTTTAAATATGAAATTTGGAGAAATTAACTATGAATTTGGCTAGTTTATATATATATATATATATTCCATAAAAGAATAATCTAATATGAGTCATAATGCTAGGTTAAAGCTGCAAATACTGCATCTAATATATTCTTAGGTCAGCATGAATATCACAATATAATTTATTATATGCCTATTGTTATTTAACAGGACATGGATGGATTCATCCAATTTCCATTAATTTCCAGGCACATGATTCTTGTTGCATCTTTCTGAACAGTTATTCACACATCCTTCCACTTCTTCATCTAGACCTGAAAAATACAAAGAAAGTAAATTCATATCCAATATAAGAAATTAATTTAATAACTGATTTAATATCAAATTAGTTGAATTATGATGATTAATGAAAAAATTTAATGATCAACTGATTAAATGAAATAAGCCTATTAAATAATTTGATTTCAGTATATTGCTGAGTTACTATACTTAATATATAGCGATCAGTCAAATTTTAAAAAGAGTAATAAATAAACATCTACTATAAGAAGAGAAAGAGAAATTACGATAATTATCTTTGGAGATGATATTGGAGCACAAGGAGGTAGCACAACCAAGAGTACAAAAATGGAGGGAATCTTGTGTTAATTGTGTAGGAGGTGGGTGAATTATACACTTAGCAATGCAACTAGCAGGGCAAATTGGAGTCCATGGAGGAATATCACAGACAATAAGACAATCCTCCATACATACAAGACTTGAAACCCTTAAACGAGGTTGAGCATTGCACGGGAAGCATTCCCACCACCACCACCAAACACACCATAACCATTGCCAAAGTTTTTCTTTCCATACTAATTAATTATATATATATAATAACTAATTATTATAAGCTGGAATAAGTTGTCTTTCTTCTTGGCTTAAAGTGGGGTTTTATATAGTTGTTAGAGTATCATGATTCATGAACATTTGCTTTGGTCTTAATTGAGCGTAAACTGACCCGAAAATACCTTTGATTAACTGAAAAAAAAAAAAAAAAAAAGATTTATCAACATTTGTTACTAAATCTATGCTCAAAATGAAAACTAATTAAAGTAATAATTAATAATAAATAAATATTATCTAAAATAATATGAAAGTATTATTGTCTGAATTATGGGGATTATATGTATATATAGAAAGTTAAAAAATAATAATAATAATTGAATTGAGTATGAGGAAGAGCTGTTACAATTTTATGTATATGTTATTACCACATTGTTGTAATCTTCCTTTTATTAGTACCTTAAAAGAATTAACAAGGAATTATTAAAGGCTTTTTAAGAATTGTTATATGGTTGGTAGATACATTGAAAGGATTTTTTTTCCAAAGAAAATGATTATGTTTTCTATCCCTTTATTTTTTAGTGAATATTAATTTTTGCATAAAATATTAAATATAGATTTGTGGATGAATATATATATATTTTTGTGGCATTATAATATTTATCTAATTATAAATTGACAGATTGCTATGACAGTTGAATGGGCAACCCAAACCCAATTGACCCAATAAGGCCAATTGGACTTATCTACTCAATCTGTCGTTTGGCCCATGTGTTCACCCATACATTAAAGGAAATAATAATAATAAAACCTTGATTCAGAGTCGAGAAAATGTCAATATATATATATCAGGCGTAATTAAAACATGATAAATTATAATTAATATTAGTTGTCTTCCCAAATTAAGGAGGTCAATTGTTTAATTTTCTTACTTATATACTCGGAGACTCCTAACTATGACTTCATGTGAATTATTATGAATTCAAATTCAATTTTAAAATTCAGGTGTTAAAATTGAAGGGTTAACATGTTATAATGTCCTTTATATTGTTATTTATTTTCGATATGAAATAATTTTTTTAATACCACATCTTGACACGTACTAGGCCCGACTAATATATGACACAATTGAATACTGAGCTCGTGTTAGGAAGCACATATGAAATATAGAATTTTGGTAAATGGGCGATCCACATGGCGGATACAAGAGAACATAAGTGCAGAATAAGAGGTTAGTTAAGACACTGATATTATATTAAGAACCAAAATCCAAGTGTAAAAATTGAAGAGGTTAATATATTATAAAATTATTTATATTATTATTTATTTTTGATGTGAAATAATTTATCTAACATGGATAAACTCAAATTAATTCAATAATGGAGTTGAGATATGGAATATTATGGTAAGAATTGATCCATTAACTCATTATGTAACCCAACAAACATTTCTGAATTGTAGAGTAGATATGTCTTTGTGGGTGAGGTTAAATTATTCATTTCGTTAGAATAAATAGTATTATGTTTAAATTTCCTCAAAATTTTGTTAAAAATTAAAAAAAAATAATTAAAAAAATAAGAAATTAATTCCTAATACCTAAAATACCCCTAGCATCACCTTCCCCATCAATATCTATTTTATTTCATTTGCTTTCTCATAATCATAAGCACCTGGTTTTGCAACGGTCAGAGCAAATGAACCAGCAACAGCGGCGACGAGCAGAGGACCAGGCTGATCGGCAGCGGTGATGGTTGCGTGCGGCAAGACTGTCCGCGTGTGAGATGGGTCGGAGTCGAAGGCTGTAGCAGCTGGCCTTTGGCCGTTGCTTAACACGATGAGGACGGTGATGAAAAGCAGTGTGGACTGGGCCTATGGTCACTGACCGACGATGGAGGAGACAGCCGGAGCACCTGGGCTATGCTGTCAGTGACGATTGGCTCCTCTGTTTCGCCTCAGCCTCCGCAAATCCAAAACACCTCAACTTCTCCTCTGTCAAGAATAATGGAAACTAAGGCAAGATGTTTTGAATTTGCTTGACCGAATCAAGAAACAAATTGCTTCTGATCATTCTAAACTTGCAGAGATATTTGATAAATTGGGCCTGCAAAATTATTCCACTTGTAAAGAAGAAATAGCCAGTCTAGAAGAAGAAATTCAAAATCCACTTGACAACGAATCCAATTATGAGGTGGTTGCTTGTGAATTAGGTATTGATTGGATTGATTAATTTGTATTTTGGTTGCTTGGTCTGGTTAGTCTTTAAGCTCGCCTTGCTAGGTCCCAACATCGTCTAAAAGAACAAGAGACGAGTGGATGAGTTATTAAATAAAGCTAGTAAATATATAAAACAACTCAGTTTTGTTCTTGTCTGCCAAAGAATCTTTGCTTAAGCATGTATTATAATGTCATTGTTTCTTTTATTACCATCCCATTCGCCAAGGAATTTTCAAGAATTTTAATTTTAATCATTTCACTCGTGAAACCAACCCAACCAGGTAGGATTGAAATAAAATGGTGGGAGAGGTCGAGATTAAAAAACCAAAACGGAAGAAAGAACACATTTTTTATACGTTAAAATTACAAAGAAAGCCTAATAATACTACTTCCAGGAAAACTCTAAAAAAAAAAAAAAAAAAATCAAACAAATATATTCAGAACCTAGGCACTCTTTTGTTTTTTTTTGTGAATTGGTTGCTTGTGAATTGGGATTGGGTATGTTTTTGAAGGAAATATGGAGACTGGAAAATTTAATGGCAAATAATGGACATTTTAGACTTTTCTCAAAATTTTAACGGAAAATTTAACTGAAAATGAAACTTCAGAGACTAAAGAGTGATTTTTTCAAACTGCAGGGACGAAATTATTATTTTAGACAAACTTTAAGGACTAAATAATACTTTACCCTAACAATAATAATAAATAAATAAATCAGTCTTTGACTTATTAGAGAAGTGAGTTTAAGGAAAATTCTTACCAAGATTAAATGTATGGATTTATCTCATATAGTAAACTAATAAATGATGAGATATTTTAGTCAATATGACTCTTTTGTCTATTTTTTTCCTAGTGAAAAAATATTGTTACTCAATATATTCAAGACTTAGCCGTGAATTTAATATAATGGAAGAAAATTAACCAAAATATCATTCTACCACTAAATTAAAAAAAAGAAAAGAAAAGAAATAAATGACTAAAATCTTCTTAAGTTAGCATGTATAAATATACTTGATTATGCAATCTACAATCTTGATTTGAAAATAAATGGCTTAGGTTCACCTAGATAGTTTTACAAAGCCATTTTGCTTTCCCTCTTTTCAAAAAAGGTAAACATATCACTTTTAGCTTATTGCAAATAGATATATTGCTCTACTTTCTGGATCTTCCACATAGAGGAAAAAAAAAAAAAAAAAACACTAAATGTTCCTATATTATATATATAATATATTAGTATCTACAAAGATAGTGCTTAATAATTAGAACAGAGGGAGAATAACTAAACTAACTATAGCCCTGAAATGGAAGGAAAAGTTGTGAAGCCAAGTGCTATAGTAGTGATTGTTTTTATGATTTTTTTAGGGCAAGCAACAGCTCGTTTTGATAAATGCTATATAGAGTGTCTTATTCGTTGCGCTATTGATTCGGGGGAAACAATTCCTGTTGTGCCGGCCAAGAAATTGCTCCCTTGTGCTACTAAATGCATAAAGGAATGTATTTTTCATTCTGCTTCCCTTCAGCTTTACTACTGTAATCTTGGTTGTTCAATTGCTTCATGCACTGCCAATGACAGTATTGATGGTATATATATTTATACTCTCTCTTTTTCTATTTGTTTATTCTTTAGTTAATTAAGCTTCAATTAATTAGAGTTCATATCTGTAGCTTTTTACAATTTCAGAAATGATTTTATGCCTTTGAACCAAAATTCATTAGTTCCCTCTTTTCTTATATTTGTGCATGCGAATACGCATTGACACATATGTATGTTCCATGTTGTTATAAAAATTTAAGAAAATTCGTGTTTACACCAAGTGTATAGACTTATTTAATACACTAAACCAATGAGTGATGTGATATTTTAGCCAATATAATTTTTTTATCTATTTTTTATCTAGTGAAAAGATATCGATACCTTTTTACTCCATATGTTCTTATCTCATTAAATTGATATATGCACTAAATGTAGACAAAACATACTTAAATTTAATTTATAACATGCTTTTTTTTAGTGGAATTATTATCTAAATCCGGTTCATATAGCCTTATCATATGAGATTGGTTTATATAAACCTAATTTAGACAATACATTTTTTTTTTTCCCTTAAAAATAGTTGCAAGAGATGCTAACGAGGGTTTTAATGTGGCAGATGCGGCAAAAATGGAAAGCTGCGTGGATAACTGCTCGAGCAATTTCTGCAATGGTTTAAAAGGAACAATGAGAGAAAATTGATTGATGCGATTAATTTTATGGGAAAAAAATGTTATTTAGAACTTGATGAATAAACAAATAAATTATTCTATATCCATGCAGTTATGTGGCTAATTTCTCCTATTTATATTGGAAATTTATCATGTAAGTGCCATAATTCCATTTTAAATAAACAAATTTAGAAATATTATATTTGGAAATAATGTTAACAGTATATATATATTATTGATGTATTATATCTTTACAAATATTTTTATTACCTTGTAATTTTTGTTTTCATTAATGTATTTTCAAAAAGATAATGTTTTTAATTTTTGTAAAAAAAATTATTTATATAGTTTTGTGGAAATAGTTCATAATCATTATATATTCGTATAAAATTTAACTATCGTCTTAATTTAATTTAATTTGGCTAAATTATTCTTACTTTTAACCCTTTTACTTATCGACTATTAACAATCATTTTGAAAATATGATTGAATAAAACGACAAATTAAACTTTCTAATATTTAAAATTAAAAATCCATTGAAACCAAGTAAACAAATAATTCTTGTCCCACCTGCTATATCATAGAGAATTAACTAATTAATGAGAAATGTAATTTTAATTATTTCTTATCATTGAATATATATATATATATATATATATATATATATATATAGCATGGCATGGCTCGTTTATTTTATTTAAATATTCATTAATTATTTGTTAGTACCAAAACATAAACATGCATGAAGTTAATTAATTATCCTAAGAAATAATTGAATTTGTTGGGAGTAGGAGTGTAAACGAACCGAGTCGAGTCGAGTTTTGGAGTGTTCAAACTCGATCTCGATCTTAAAAAGTCGAGCTCAAGCTCGAGCAAAATTAATGAGCTCGAGTTTAAATGAGTAAAGGGTTAACTGAATCGAATCAAGTCGACACAGTATCAAGCGCGAGCTTGACTCGACTCGTTTATGCTCGATTAGTAATATAGAAAGAGTAGAATGATAAATATATAAAAGTTCGATTAGACTTGTTATCAGATATACTATAGAGAAAACAAGAGAGAAACTGAGAATTTGTTATTAATATTGTGTGCATTGCAAGGGTTATTTATATAGGAGGTTTTGAGTAAAATAATAAATACAACTAACAACTAACACATATATTTGCTATCTAACTCAATAAATACAACTAACAACTAATATCTACTAACCAATGACTATATACAATTGACACCCCCCCTAAACTCAAGGTGGCAAAGAAGACAGCTTGAGTTTGTTTTGCAAATCTTGAAATCGTGCTGGAAGATGCGATTTTGTAAATATATCAGCTACTTGATTTGTAGAGGTGACAGAGTTCAATTGAAGAGTATTGCAATGGAGATGGTGGCGAATAAAGTGACAATCAATTTCTATGTGCTTTGTGCATTCATGAAAGACATTATTGCGAGCAATTTGAATGCTACTACGGTTGTCACAGTGAAGGACTGTAGTTGCAGGTTGTTTAACTCCCATGTCATTAAGAAGCCATCAGAGCCATAGAAGTTCAGAACTGGCATTGGCTAAGGCACGATATTCTGCTTCTGTACCGGAACGAGCAACAACCGATTGTTTCTTGCTACGCTAAGAAATAAGAGACGTTCTAAGATAAAAATAATAACCTGTCACTGATCGTCTGTATGTAGGATCACCTGCCCAATCAGTATCAAAATAACCTGATAAGTGTAAAGAGGATGTGGAGGAAAAATACAGGCCTTGAGATAATGTGCCTGTTACGTAATGGAGTATTCGAAGGACATCAACAAAATGAATGGATCTAGGAGCAGACATGAACTGACTGACAACATGAACATCATAAGCAATGTCTGGTCGAGTGACTGTGAGATAAATCAAACTTCCAACTAGTTGTCTATATAATATAGGATCTGCTAGAGGAGAGCCATCAGTTGCATTGAGACGAACATTATATTCGACTGGTGTGGAAACGATTTTATTGTCGGTAATTCCTGAGCGAGAAAGTAAATCTAAAACATATTTTGTCTAAGTGAGATTGTAGCTAGAGGAATCACAGGAGATTTCAAGCCCAAAAAAGTACTTGACGGTGGAGAAGTAATTTGAGATCAGAGATGCCTTTTTCATCATCACTTGTAATAATTATGTCATCAACATAGAGTAATAAGAGAGTTATACCTTGGGTTGTCTGTCTGATGAATAAAGCAGAGTCATGAGGACTAGACTAAAAATCAAATTTGGCCATTGTAGAACTAAATTTGGCAAACCAGGCATGTGGAGCTTGTTTGAGACCATATAGTGCACGGTTGAGGCGACATACTTTCTGGGAAGAGGAATATCCTAGTGAAGGGTGCATGTAGACTTCTTCCAACAAATCTCTATTAAGAAAAGCATTTTTGATATCCATCTGACTAAATGGCCATTGTTTGACAGCAGAAACAGCTAAAAGACAGCAGACCGTGGTTAATCGTGCAACTGGAGCAAAAGTTTCTTCATAGTAAATGCCATATTCCTGTGTATAGCCTTTAGCAACCAAACGAGCTTTATATCGCTCAACTGATCCATCTGAACGAGTTTTAATTTTGTAAATCCACTTACAGCCAACTGGAGTTTTTCCTGCAGGAAGATCAACTAAGTCCTAAGTATTAGTTTTCTCAAGAACTTGAATTTCATCTGCTATTGCTTGCTGCCAGAGAGGATTAAAACTGGCCTCACGATAATTGCGAGGCTCATGCAAAGAAAGAAAACTAGAGTAACAATGATAATCATTAAAACGGATTGGTTTTTGAGGTACTCGAGTAGACTGACGACGTTCCTCAACTGGTGGAGGAATAGAGGAAGAAGTGACAGGTGCAGGATTAATTGTAGCAAGTACATTCTCCTCAGGCGAGACCGGTTCCAGGGTAGGAAAATCAGGTGGTGCTGTTGAAACTGTAGAAACATTTGTATCACTAAACGGAAAGAACTCAATAGATGGATTAGTAAATATACGATTAGTACTGGAGTCATGAAATTTTGAGAGACTAGAAAACATAGTATTTT
>CATKHJ010574562.1:0-10955 GCA_949750685.1 Vernicia montana | reverse complement strand
ATCAATTCTCTCTTTAAAACCCTAAAAAAATCCCATGAACCATCAAAATTATCTTCAAATTCTTCATCTTCCACACCAAAATCAAATTTATTTGAAAAATTAAAAAACCCAATATTTTTCTCCATCAATTCTCTCTTTAAAACACACAAAAAACCTATAAAATATCAAAATTATCTAAATCAACAAAAGCTAATAATACGTCTTCTTCTTGCAATCTATTTCTTTTTCTCAATAGCTTCTCTCTTTTGTGCCCATTTTCATATTTCTCTTGCAACTCAATCGGTGATCTTCTCTCTCATGTGAATCGATAGTTGGATTTCGTTTGGTTGACACTTCCCATAATAATCGGTTGTAGCAACAACAACAACTAATGTATGTTTTAAATTAGGAATATTGATTTTTGATTTGTTGATGTTTTTGCTGGTTTGATTGAAAGTGAACCTGATTACAATTTGGTGATTAATAAATAAAGAACTAACAGTAAGAGGTATAATGATTTCTGAGATTTGGTTTTGGGGAAGAAAAAGAATGATATTATTTTGATTTTGGAAAATGTGAAAATGGGTTTGTTGTTATGTTTATACGGTGAAAATGGGTAATCTACTTAGTTAGCCTTATGAATCCTAGTCCGGCCTTGCAACAATCCTCACTTTCTTTTAACTCGCCTATTTCTCAATCTCTCTATCAGACGTGAAAAAATCCTTTAATGTGTGCAAGTGGAATGCATTATTTTCAAATGTGTACTATATGTACTTAAAAAAGTTTTCTTTCAATCTAATTCATTTAAGGTTGGACTCTAAAGCCAAGTGTTAGATGTATTCAAGTAATTAATATGAATTATATCGCACAATTTAGATTTGCATTGGAGTAATGTATTAGGTTTGAATATATATTTATTGATTTGGTAATTCAAAACAAAATTACACAAAAGAGCAATTGTTTGGGAATAAATAATCAAAGCATGAATAATGAGGAATTTAAGTGCATCCTTGTTTTTCTTTGATACAACAAATAAGCATGATTTTGCCAATAGCAGCTTGTGTTTGCCTGTTTGGCCAATTAATCTGACTACTAGAGGAAATGTAATGTTTTTACAATCCATTCATAAAACGAGTAAAACCCTAAAATTTTAGGGAACAATCTTTTTCTTCCTTAGCAAATAACAAAAACATAGATCTGTTAAAAAAATACATCAAAGAAGAATCAAAATCGTAAATCATATCAGGAGGACTTAGAATTAGATTCATAAAGTTTGTTATAAGCCTCAAGCTCCTCATAATACACGTCCCAAACACACCTAATGCATCCGCTTCCACAACAATCACCAGGCTCCGGCTTCTCCGGCGGCGGCGGAGGCAATTTCTCCCCTTCTTCTTTCTTCTTCATATTCTCCGCCGTTGATTCTTGCACTTGATTGTCCTTCGTCGCCATTTGATTTTTCGAATTAACAGTAATGGAAAAAAATGATCTAGGAATTTTGAAACTGGAATTTGGCGATAATCGTTTCAAGGTCAGATCTCTCACTTTCATGGCGGCCGCCGAAGAGCCAAGATAGATTTGGGTTGGGGCATTTTGGTTTGGTTTTGGTGACGAGTATGTTAATAAATTGAGATGAGTTTGTTGATAATACACTGCCGTTTCCATTAACAGATTGGTATGAGAGAGTCCTTTGGAAAATTCCAACTTCTGTAAAAGGTCGTTGCGCGTTGGCAAGTTGACTATTACCGGTTTTTGACTTATACAGGTGGCAGCTGTTCGTTGGCTGAATTTATCGTGGTTTGTAAAATTACAAGTATATGCAGACACATATTAGACCATCCCTCCATTTTTATTTTATTACCATTATATATATTTATTTTTATACTATAATTAATTAATTATTTTTTAAAAAATTTCTTTTCTTTTGTGATTTAGAACTTATTTGATTAATTAATTAAGTAGTTAAAAATGACCATTGTTAATTTTAAATATATTATCATAGATTTTAAGAATTTAATTTTTGGAATCATATAATTCCGTATTTTTGGTAGCCCGCTTAAAATTTATTTTTAATCGAATTAAGGAGTTAAATTTAGTATAGTACATAAAAATTAGTCTATGATATCAGCTTACTATTAAAAAATATATTTTGCAATTTAGAATTTATTTGATTAATTAAGTAGTTAAAATCATCATTAACGATTTTTAAACATATTGTTATGTATTTTATATTTTTTCTTTTAATGTTTTACTATAAGGTGGAATTCAAACTTAAACCTTGTGACAAAGATGATTCCAAGCTTTTACTACTGAAATGTCAAAAAAAAAAAAAAAAAAAAAATGGAAGAGCTTTGAACTTTGAATCCGAGAATGAGATGCACCATAATGCTAATACATTATTTTCTTGAAAATTTTATTCTTCAATAATCAAAAGTACGATTAGTGAAATACAAAGCACTGCAAATGCAGCTATACATAATGCTATTTTTTCAGTCCCAGCAGCATTAGTAATAATCCAATATAGTTAAAACGGTAAGCCAATTTGATAAATTGAAGCTTGAAATCATTCCATGGAGGATATCTGGGCTCAAGCTCAGGGAAAAATCCTCTTTGCAGAACTGCTTTTTCATGGCTGAAAGTGTCAAAAGAATATTTCCCATGGTACCTTCCAAATCCACTCTGACCAACACCTCCAAATGGCAATTCATCACATGCAAACTGCAAGTATAGAAAAATAAATTAAACTGTGTCTTTTTCATTGTCATAACATAAAACTATGATTTTATTGATGAATAAATGTGGATCAAAACTGACAGTCACATATGCCTGTTAAGAATATTATATGGAAAAATATCCCACATTGAATAAATACAAATATATTAAGTGATTAATATAGAAATGAACTCTCCAACCTTAATAGCTAGCTTTTAAGGTTGGTTCTCCCACATCTATATTAAAAACTTGACATGATATCAGAGCTTAATCGATTTTTGCACCACCCCTATTATATCATAATTTGGACCAAATTTGTTTGGTTTGAAATTGTTGTTTGAGGGTAAAAAAATATTTTTTGAATTTTTTTTATTTAATTAATTTTTTTTTATTATTTTTTATAAACTGTTTTTTCAAAACTGCTTCTCAATTTATTTTTTTATTTGAAAAAGCAGTTTGAAAAAAAATATAATTTTTTTTTTTTTTTTTTTTTGAAAAGTGTTTTTTTTAAACGCAATCTCAAACCGGCCTTAAGCATACTGTAGCCAAATTTCTTTCTGCTATCAATTGTGTTATCATTTTCTCGATTGTGTCTGTGTCGATGCGCTACATAACTGCCAATATTTAAACGTTAAAACCATGGTAGGCAAAATTAAATAATAGAGTTTAGTTAATTACTTGAACCATAGTGTCATTGAAAACCAGACTTCCTGAAGATGTTTGTGTCAAGAGTTGTTCCTTGAATGTTTCATCCTTTGTGAAGGCATAAATAACCAGAGGTTTTGGTTTAGAGTTTATGAATTCAATGCTTTCTTTAATATTATTCACCTGCACATATATTTATTGTACTATTTTGAGAAAAGAGGATAAGAGCTTACTTAATTTTGAAAGAAGATAAAAGAAAAAGATAGGATTGATTCTTTATTACTGTAATAACTGGAAGGAAAGGGCCAAAGACTTCTTCTGTCATTAGCTCTGAATCAAGTGGAGGATTTAACAAGATTGTTGGCTCGATGAACCTGCAAGATTTTGGGTGAGGATTAATTAGAACTTCCTTGATTATCTTTTGAATTAAAGTTATGTTGGGTATACTATACAATAATTTAATGTAATGTAATTTAATCAAATGTATTCTCTTTATTTCTTTAATTGCAAATGCACCCACATTAATCTTGCAAAAACTTCTGCATATTATACTAGAGCTATCAGAAGTACACCAAATCGAACCAACCATGGCCATAACATAATAAAAAATGAGGAATACGATTATGCTTAGACCTTAGTATTGGGCAATAAGAAGTTAAGAACTGAATTTACAAATGCAAATGAAGTAACAACTTTGGAATTCTATGGGAATAAAGTTCAGTTTTCTTTTTGTATGACATTACATATGCATTTTCCTAAATTTCTACAAATTAGTCCCTTCAAAATCAATATGAATCAATTTAAGTTACTTGAAGAAAGATAAAGAAACTTACAGTTTTTCTTCATCTGTTGAACCACCATAAACAATGGAAGCTGCAACAAGAGGATCTTTAATAAGACCACATAACCTGTTAAAGTTGTTCTTGTTTCCGATTCTGCTAAGGCTTTTTGATTCTTTTAGGTTTTCACCATAAAATTTTCTGATAATCCTGGTCAATGAGTCTATCTGGAAAAACAATGTAAAATTGAAGTGTGAGACCAAAAGATTTTCTGCATATATCATAATATATGGTAAAAACTATAAAGGGAACTTTTCATTTTACCAGATAAGAAGAAAACTTCTCTTCTACAAGCACATAATCTACACTAATACATGCCTGTCCACCGCATGGCCCCCATTTCCCACCTACAATTCTTTTGGCTACTACCTTGAATCCAACTCACATATTATCAGAACAAGTCAATTAGCAATCGAATGTTTGGTAGGAGGGGATGCTAAAAAATCTAGATTCCAAAGAAATGGAGTAAATATTTTTTTAGCATTCTCTCATATTAAATATTACCTTACAGTTTAATAAATCAAGTAACTAACCTTCATGTTAGAGGAAATGGAGTTGATATCCAAGACTGCAGGACTTTTTCCACCCAACTCAAGAGTAACAGGTGTTAAATGCTTTGCAGCTTCTGTCATTATAATTTGTCCCACACGCTGACTCCCTGAAAATATTTGTTACAGTTAAAAATAATAATGAGCTTTGATTCAGTGGCATCAGAGTTCTCTCCAGAGTTGTGAGGTTACGAAAATATACATACCGGTAAAGAATATTTTGTCCCACTTCTTTTGTAGAAGTTGTTGACAAACATCTACTCCACCCTCAATGACCTTAACAGCTTTTGGATCCAAGTATTTGGGGATAGTATTAGCCAGAAAGGAAGAGCAATTTGGTGACATGTCTGAAGATTTTAAAAGCACAGTGTTTCCTGCAGATATTGCTCCTATTAATGGGTCTAATGACAATGCTGCAACCAAAATTATTGCATTAGTATCTTCATATAATAAAATCCTCTCCTAATTTTTATTCCACAAGCTGTTAGCTCTAACAAATCTTAAATCTCTTTCTCCCATTAACTAAAAAGAAAAAAATTACCAGTGTGGTAAGAAGGAATTGATTGTACTCACAGATAGGGAAATTCCAAGAACCAAAAATCAAAACTACCCCATATGGTTCTGGCATCACTTTTGCACTTGCAGGGAAGAAAAGCAATGGTAAATGACACTGCTCAAAGTCCAGAACATTACCATTAACAAACTATTCTCATTAATTCAATTTTGTTGAATTCAATATAATTATACCAAATTCAATATGATTCATTGAAAAAATTTATCACATATTATTATTTAAGTTACTAATTAATAAAAAAAAAAATGTTTTGAATAGCACAATTAAGCATCAAATTCTATCATTACCTTTCTAGGAGCCATCCATTTCTCCACAGAGCTCAAAGTATAATTGGCTGATTTTAATACCACTCCAATCTACAGCCAAGTAATAATCAACAATGAAACAAAGCAATTAGGTATAGAAAATTTTATTATAAAAATAGACAAATTAATGATCCAAAAATTTTAAAAATTAATTGTTAGTGATTATACATTAAAATAATAAATTAATTAGTGTTAATTATTATATCAAATACTATTAAAATAACCAAATTGCTGATTTGACATGTTTAGTCTATAATAAAAATTTCTCATAAGCATATTTAACAAAATAAATTAAGCGTAATGAAAACGGCCAAAACTTTTTTTCTAATTTTTTTAGTTTAAATTTTAAATAATAATTAATTTTTATACGATTTTAGATATAACATATGGGATCGATGCTAATATAAAAATATATTTACATTAACAATAAAGTTGAGAGGAAAAGTTGATCATCTTTATGTTTTAAGTTATAATTATTAACCATTATTAATAAAAAAAAAAATCCTTTTTATTTCAAAAAAAAAAAAAAAAGGGAATTTCAACATTAGTTAATTTCATTATAAATTATATACCAATCTCTCTCTTTTTTTACTAACACTTTCCCAGTAGATGATAAAAATTTAAAATTAAAAAAAAAAAATCATATATCATTAAATATATTACTATTAGTATTATATAAAACATAAACTGTATCTATCAAAATTAGTCCTTGAGTACAGTCTTAGAATATCAATTCTCTAATAATTAAGCTTTAAGAAGTCTCTGCAAAACTCATATATATATATATAAATAGAAATAAAAATTGACATTGAAATTCCCTCGGAAAAAAAAAATTTACCTCATCCCTATAAGATTCGACAGGGTGTTTTCCAAGGTCTTGATGAAGAACTTTAAAAATTTGATCTTCATTTTCATGAACAAATTGAATCAAAGCTTGAAGTTGTGATTTTCTCCATAAAACACTTCTTGTTTTTCCACTTGTAAATGTTTCTTTAAGTTCTTCAATCTTCTTCTCAAGATCCATTGCACTGTTTCTATCAATTCTAATTCTAAATTATATTTTAACTTCAAACTCTATAGGTTTATTAATAATATCACAATTCATAGGGTTGGGTGATGACCATTAAATGCTGGTCACATTATGAAATGTGTGTGTCATGACTCTTGGTATTCCATTAAATGCTCTCAACAAACTTCGTATATAGTTGGTTTGGTATTCAATTTCTAGCCAAATTCATATTTTTATTTATCTTCACAATATTGTTACAATATAAAAAATACACTCTCCGTCTCATTTTATTTTAATAGTTTGATTTAATTTTTTCACACAGAGTAAGAAAATTTAATTAATATTATTACAAGAGAATGAATTTCACAGAAAAAAATGTTGTTATTATATTTCTCTTATTTTGTTATTTGATTACAAAATATATACAACCTATTTATAAATTTATGGTGTAATCTGTTGTACATATTTGCAAACTTGATTATTCGCTTAATATAAGGGAATGAGCTGATTTGTATGTGGAAATAAGTTGTAGTGCATGTGGGTGTGAAGGTGTCGTGAATTAAGAAGCTTTACATTATTGACTATGGTGATTTTATATTCACACTAACAACTAACATTATAGTAACTAACTAACTAACACCCCCTCTCAAATTTGAATGCTACTACGATTGTCATAATGAAAGATAGTAGCTGCTGATTGTTTAACCTCCATGTCATTAAGAAGCCAGCGGAGCCATAGAAGTTCGAAACTTGCATCGGCTAAGGCACGATATTCTACTTCTGTGCTTGAGCGAGCTACAATTGATTGTTTCTTGTTGCGCCAAGAAATAAGAGATGTTCCAAGATAAAAACATGATAACTCGTTACTGATCGTCTATTTGTCAGATCTCCTGCCTAGTCAGCATTAGAATAACCTGATAAAACTATAGAAGATGTAGAAGAGAAATACAATCCTTGAGATAATGTTCCTTTAATAAAGCGAAGTATGCGAAGAACTGCATCAAAATGAGTTGATCTAGGTGCAGACATGAATTGACTGATAACATGAACAACATAAGCAATGTCTGGTCTAGTGACTGTGAGATAGATTAAACTTCTAACCAATTGTCTATATAAGGTAGGATCTTTTAGAAGAGAGTCATCAGTTGTAGTGAGACGAACATTATATTCAATGGGTGTGAAAGTAGTTTTATTGTTCGTAATTCTTGTGCGAGAAAGAAAATCAGAAGCATATTTTGTCCGAGTAAGAATGGAGCCAGTTGAATTACAAGAGATTTCAAGTCCCAGAAAATAACTGAGAGAGCCAAGATCTTTCATCTCAAATTGACGATGAAGAAGTAATTTGAGATCAAAAATGCCAGTAACATCATTCCCTGTAATAATCATGTCATCAACATAGAGCAGTAGGAGAGTTATTCCTTGAGTTGTCTGTCTGATGAATAAGGCAGAGTCATAAGGACTAGAATGAAAATCAAAATTTTTCAGTGTTGAACTGAATTTGGCGAACCAGGCCCACGGAGCTTGTTTGAGACCATATAATGCAGGGTTGAGCCTACAAACTTTCTGTGAAGATGAATAGCCAGGTGGAGGATGCATATAGACTTCTTCCAGCAAATCTCTATTAAAAAAAGTATTTTTGACATCAATCTAACTGAGTGGCCATTGTTTAACAGCAACAATGGCTAAAAAACACCGAACAGAAGTTAATCGTGCAACAGGAGCAAAGGTATCTTCATAGTTAATGCCATATTCTTGTGTGTATCTTTTGGCAACCAGACAGGCTTTATATCGCTTAATTAATCCATCAGAATGAGTTTCAATTTTGTAAATCTACTTACAGCTAATTAGAGTTTTTCCTGTAAGAAGATCAACTAAGTCCCAAGTATTAGTTTTCTCAAGAGTTTAGATTTCTTCTGCCATTGTTTGCTGCCAGAGAGGGTCAGAACTAGCCTCACGATAATTACGAGGCTCATGCAAAGAAAGAAAACTAGAATAACAATGATAATCATTAAAATAGACTGGTTTTTGAGTTACCCTAGTAGAATGACGACGTTCCTCAATTGGTGGAGGAAGAGTAGGGACAGGCGTAGGTTCAGCTGTAGCAGACACATTCTCTGTAGATGAGACCATTTATGGGGTAGGAGAATCAAATGTTGTTGTTGAATCTGTAGACACTTTTGTATCACCAGACGGAAAGAACTCAACAAATGAATTAGTAAATATACTATCAATACTAGAGTTATGAAATTTAGAGATGCTAGAAAACATAGTATTTTTCCAAAAGACAACATGACGAAAGATACGCAATCTATTGGAAATGGGATCCCAACACCGATAACCTTTATGTTCGATTTCATATCCTAGAAAAAAATAGAAACAAGCACAAGGTTTTAGTTTGGCGTACTCATGAGGTTGTAGTAAAACAAAGCAAGCACATCCAAAGACCTTGAGAAAGTTATAGTAAGGAGACATACATACAATTGCTCAAAGGGAGAGATATTATTGAGAATTGGAGTGGGAAGATGATTAATGGTATATACAGTAGTTAAAGCGGCTTCTATCCAAAAATTTTCAGGACTACCAGAGGTTAGTAGAAGTGCTCTAACAGAGTTTAAGATATAACGATGTTTTCGTTCGGCTCTACCATTTTGTTGGGAAGTATTAGGACAAGATCATTGAACTAAAGTTCCTTGTTCATGAAAGAACTGTAAAAGACTTGACTCTTTGTATTCCATAGCATTATTAGTTCGAAAGATCTTTATTGGTCGTGAAAATTGTGTTTGGACCATCTTTGAAAAATGAATATAGATTTGAGGAAGTTCAGATCTATTTTTCATATAAAAGAGCCAAGTAAAACGTGAGTGATCATTAATAAAAACAACAAAATATCGATTGCCACCAACAGTGGAGGTAGGAGAAGGTCCCAAAATATCATAGTGAACTAAACAGAATGGAACATCACAACGAGAGTTATTATTGTTGAATGAAAAAGTAGGTTGTTTAGCAAGTTGACAGTGTGTACATTGAAGTTTTATAGTTTTAACATTCCTTAAAACACCATTAAAAATTAAAGGACGAAGTTTACTGAGCGAGGCATGATTCAAACTCAAATGCCACTGAAATAATGGAGAAAAGCTGGTTGTAGTAGAGAGAGCATTTTGAGAAATTTGGAGGGAAGTGAGTTCAAACAGCCTCCCGATCTTGCGTCCACCCACCAGAAGGCGTCCCGTCCATGAGTCCTGTACCTGATAACCATTAGAGGAAAAAATGACAGTTAATAATTGATCACACAATTGGCCTACGGAGAGGAGATTTACAGCTAGGGAAGGTACTAGATACGTATCAGGTAAACTTAGAGTAAGAGAAGAAATAGTGCCAACATGACTGATATCCATTTTGCTTCTGTCAACAGTATGAATGGGAGGCAAAAAATTATTCCTTGTTTTTGATAGAAACATACTAGAATCAGAGGTCATATGATTACTACTTACAGATTCAATTAACCAATTAGTGTTACCTAGGTATACAGACATGGCACTAGAGGAGGAGGTACTGGAAGACATAACCTTTTTGAACATAGACTCGAGATCTGAAAGAGTGAGGGAGGACAGAGAAGAAGCATACGAGTTGTTTAGTATAGCAGCATTAGCAGAAGATGTTCCAATTTCTGAGGTTGTCCAAGACTTAGGTTGGTTGCCTCTCGGTCATGGTGGGTGAGTGAGACAGTTGCTCTTGATATGCCCGAGTTTGTGATAATATCTGCACTCGATGGTTGGACAATTAAAGAAAGAATGGCCAGGTCAATTGTAATTCTTATAGTACTGAGATGAATGAGTCTATGATGGCCTGTGAGTAGCCAGAGCCTGTTCAGAGGGAGTTGGTTTGCCAATTTGCAAACGAGTTTCTTCAAAAATCAATTCCTTGACAGTTGTTTCGAGTGTTGGCAAAGGATCTTTGTGCAGTAGAGATACTCGAACATGTTCATATTCAAACCGGAGAGCCATGAGAAACTAGATCAAGTGGAGTTGATCTTCAGTGATCTTGACTTGAGTGATCTGATTCCAAATGGGTTGCATTTAGCTAAGAAAATCATTGACAGACTGTCTAGATTCTTGCCTCATACTATTTAGAATACTCTACAACTAATAGTGATGAGCGAGACCAGATATTGTGTACCTATTTGCAAGAAAATCTCAAATTTCTTTTGCAGTATCAAATTGATCAAACTGAATGTGAATAGTCGGAACAGAGGTGTTACGAAACCAAGTAATGATCTGATGATTTTTTACTTTCCCAATCATCAACACGATCATTGTATTTTGACTCAGCTTCATCTTGAGTATA
>CATKHJ010574545.1:0-10785 GCA_949750685.1 Vernicia montana | reverse complement strand
TGTAATTTCTCCATTATTTTGTATGTAATTGAGATACTTTAGTGCTCCATGTGTGTAATAGAGAGAGAGCTATCCTTTTGGCCTTTATGGCAAGTATGGATGATTTCTTATATATTGTTTATGAGAATTATGAGTTTATGAGATTATGAGTATGTATATGTATGAGTATGTGACATGATGAGATTATGAGATTAAGAGTTATATTAGTATATGCATGAGTTCAGGTTCTGATCCTTGGGATGAGTGAGTTAGTTGCTATGATATTATGGGAATTACGATATGAGAAGGGTTCTACGGATTTTCGGTGGCCTTAAGCCTACCCATGCCCTAGGACCGTCACAGTTGTGAAGTTGGGCTGTGACATCATATCCCTATCCTCTAAGTCATAATCACTATCTATAAATTTTTCTGAAAGGATCCACATAATCTTCATCATCATCATATGAGCCACCATCACTTTCACTGCTAACCTCATCTCTATTACTAGCCTTACTAATTCGTTTACCCTTGTATTATATACTATTTCCAACCCTAATTTGATTCCCCCTAAGGCTATCTATGTTTAGTTCATCTATCTTCCCCTTTCCCTTGTCAAGTAATTGAATTGGCCTACTACATTCACTATTGAGACCCAACTCATTCCTAACATCTAAGTTGACATCCACATCTACAATATTTGACCCAATACCCTTTACCACATGCTTCACAAATATATTAATAATTCTCACAAAATCTAAATTGTACCTTAGCTCTAAAACATCACTATCAATAGCTAGTTTACAAAGACCATCACAATAATTGGTGTTGGGAGGCCAAAAAAACTCCATATCGCCACTTAATCCACTCTCCTCCACCATTTTACAAATTTCTATAATGGATAACTTGTCAGCACATTAAAAATCAAAATAATATATTGACCCATTCATGTATGCTAGGTATAATACAAATGAATGCTAAAATACTCAAAGGTAGTGGCTGCAAAGAGACAAAAAAGCAACATATATATAAAAGTCAGAAACACATACATAGTGAGTTCACATGCACTCATCATTAGTCAAATTAAACATACAAATTAGCTTATAGCCTAATTAAAAAATTAATTTCATATAATTAATCAAACAATTTAACCCAACCCAAACCCTAATTAAACAAATAATATAACATGAACCTTAATTTTAAAAAAAATTCATAAATAAAAACCCAAATAGAAAGGGAATATTCAGACATCCAAAGCAACACTTATATTTACTACACCATTCATTACCCAACAACCCCTAAACCTAACAAATACCCAAAACTCAACTTCTATTACCAACACCATTAATAAAGAAAGTACCAGAGGAAAAAGAAACATACAGTAATTGAGTGCCTGCTCCTTTTGTCTCCTATGTTGCCAATCCATTTTCCTTGCCTTCTTCACTTATTTCGAACTCCAATTTCTCTACTAATCATATAACTATTAATTACTTTTCTCTCTCTTACTCTTTCCCATCTGTAATACGAAACCCTGAAACTGAATTCCCAAATTCTATTTAACCTAAATCTAAAAAATTGAGCGCCAATTTTCCTGATCAATGTGTTGATCAATTGATATAAAAGAATTACTCAAGATCGATTAGAGAGAGAAGGACTTCACGATCTCTATTAAGTTTTAGAGAGAGAGAGAGAGAGGGAGAGAAAATAGAGAGAGAGAATAATAATTTGAAGAGAGAAACTCCTCCCAAAGCAAATGGTGAAAGAGGTAATTTCTCTCTCTACTTATCAATCATACACGAAGAGAGAGAATTTAATTTACTAAGTGTGTGGGGCCCCTTCCTAGTCAGTTCATTAATCTAACGTGAAAGGTGAGTCAGTGGGCTTGGGTCATGTGGCTCTTATGTGGCATGCTCAGTCATTATGCTAGGGTGACGTGGCATGCCACATCACATTTTCAGTGATAATTTTGCATGAAAATCCCCAGCAACAACTAATTGAAAAAAAATTAAAATTTAGGTTGCACCTGCATTAAATTAAAATTTAGTGACCACATTCAAAATTATCCTAAAGTTTAGTGATTTTTCTATGTCAATTACCTTATATAGATATTTATTTATATTTTTTTTCAACAAATCCATACAATATTGTCATGATCTGAACCTAAAGGGCACATGACCGACATTAGGGAACATGAAAGCATAACGCTTCTAAAATCCGTAGTAAGTATGACTAACCACTAAACTATAAAGCTGCAGTATGACAACTATAACTATCACAAATAAAGGCTATGGGCCCATATGTTAAGTAGAACCTATATAAATATCATATTTCTGCCACTCAGGGCTATATCATCAAATATATTAACATCAT
This sequence comes from Vernicia montana, assembly GCA_949750685.1. Taxonomy (NCBI): domain Eukaryota; kingdom Viridiplantae; phylum Streptophyta; class Magnoliopsida; order Malpighiales; family Euphorbiaceae; genus Vernicia; species Vernicia montana. The sequence goes on along the minus strand of CATKHJ010574545.1, from coordinate 8,439 downwards.
CACCATCAGGGTTCTGCTTAACCAAATATCAAATAAACCATAATGAGAAATCTTAGTTATCTTCTAAACTCATCATACAATGCAAAATCATACAACTAATCATACTATACAGAAATACAGATAACGGAGATAACAATGCATAATTCTAGAATTTATAATACAGAACAATCTGAAAATAATTACGAACCTAAAAATAACATGATAAAATAACTTCATTGTCAGAGGATGAATGGTAGGAACAATTCAATTAAAATTTTTTTCTCAAGCTCAACCTGCAACCAGGAAAAATAGGGAGACAGGGATGAGCGCCTCAACTCAGTGAATAATACTAATTAATATACCAACCTAGTATCCTACAGTCATTCCATATAAAAAAAAAAAGATGCTCATGCATCGTGTTAAAGAGACAATCAATCACATAATCATTCAAGGATGAGAATTAGTCGATAGGAATCACTCTAAACCTCAATCTAGGGAGCTGATCCCTTCCCTTGACTCTCTTATTTCCTACTATGGGGCCACGGTGAGTCTAACTCTAACCAGACAACCTTATACTCTCTTATCCATGTCTAGGGGTCACGGAGAGACCAGCTCAAGCTAGTCTATCCATGTAATATCATCATTATAATCAAACATAAATCATCATAACATACTCAAAATCGTAATCAGAACTGTAACAACCAGACTTTTCCGTCAATTTTAAAATTATGTTTTAATAAGAAAATATAATTATTTATATCTATAATGATATTTAGAATGATATAATTAAGGTAATGTAATATCTTATGAGAATAATTAATTAAGTTTAGTTTATTATAATATATTTAATTACGGATTGGGTAAAAAATAAAATAAAATAAATAGTAATTAATTAATAAAAAATATATCGTGAATGAAAATAATTATTTTCATAATAAAAGATGGAAATAATAATAATAATAATAATAGGATATATTATATAAGTTATTTTCAAAATTTATGTATATATAATAATAAAAATTATATATATATATATATATATATATATATATATATATATATAAACATCAGAAAGAAATTAAAAAAAAAAAAAACAAACAGAAAACAGATCGGGGAGAGAGAGAGAAGAGAGAGAAACCAAGAGAGGGGAGGCGGTTTGGGTGACCACCGGACGACGGTGGACTACACCGCCAGCACCACCGAAACCGCGAGCTTCTGGCGACCCTGAGGAGACCGACAATGGCACAATCGGATGGTGAACGTTGGCGTACGCACAAGGCCAAGCTTCGCCAGCATCGCAACTTTCAATGGCGATTTCGGCGGTGTAAGGCGGCGATTTTGGTGGCTATGGAACCCTCTCATCTCAAGCTTCAATTTGATACCTGCCTTGCCCTCTGTAACTCACCAGAGAAGGAGATCGAAAACTGAGCATTCGCAACTATCGAGGCATTTTTCGGCGAAACTATGGCGAGTGGCGATGGATGGAGGATGTTTTCAAATTCCTAGCGTCAAAACGAGTCGGATGACACCAACCCCGCCTCCATCCGCCACCGTCTATGTTGGCGCATCGCTGGATAGTGGCTGCCGGCGATGGTGCGTGGATTTGATTCCGACAGCTTCATTTCGACACTCCGATGCATTCAACGACACTAGATTGATTGAATTTTGCGTGGGTAAACTCAAAACCTTCGCTTTGCAATTTAAAATTAATTTTACGAACCGTTTAATTATTTTTAATTAATTTTAAATTAATTATATGTTAATCGAATTAATTTGATTAATGTATATATTATTATGAATTTTAAGAAAATCAACGAGAATTAATCTAAATGATTTTATTATTGTTTTAATAGAGATTTTAAATGAATTTATATAGTTAAGGGAAATGATGTTATATGAATTTATTTAGAATAATTGTATATGAATTTATTATCGTTTTGATTAAATAGCAAATGAGTTATTTATGTATTTTCATTAGATTTATATATTTGTTAATACATGATTATAATATATATAAATATATAATTAAATTTAAATAAAGTATTTTCATGGATATTCTTATAAATAATTAATTAATGTGAAATGTTAATTTATATAATTAATAAATTTCTATATATACTATAAAGTTTATATTTTACATGAATTTAAATTGTTTTTAATTAAAAGTTATATAAATTCTAATTATTTCATGAGTATTATGATAAGTAAATAATTAGAGTAATAAATAAAATTATATAGTAAATGAATGAAGTATGTATTATTTTTAACTAAATATTAAAAGAGTTATGTATGTATTTCTTTAATATAAATATGTTGTGTATATGATTATAATAAATCAAATTAAATTGTCAAGGAAGTTATAAGTTATATAAGTTTCAATTATTTTGTTACAGTTAATTAAAGTATTTTTTATGAATATTATTATAAATAATTAATTAATATAATAAATGAAATTATATAAATAAAGAATTTTGATATAGACCTTAAAATGTGAAAATTTACTTGTGGACTAAGGGAGGATGGGTTTAATGTGTTGGAGGTCCGGGTTGGACCACTGTGTGTTGTTTAATTGTGTTGTGATATTTATTAATTTTTTAGGGGCATTAGTCCAATTTTAGGGGATGTGCTGCTAAATTTTCAGTAGAATTTTAGAAATTATAAAAGAATAATTTATATAGAATTTAATCGATAGATATTGTTAAATTCTTAGAAATGAAATTTTAAGATTAGATTGTAAGATAGCCAATGGGCTTGAATTAATTAGTTGATAAATTCAATTGGGATTTTATGTGTAGGATTTGGTGAGCCAAAAGGATTGATGATCTATATGTAGATTGAATGTAAAGGCATAAAAAAATTAAGAAATGAGGATCAATAGGTTGGTCTATACAAGGGGATTTGCTTAATGGAGGTGAGTGATTACTATTCTTCTATCTATTGCGTATTTGAATTCGAAAACCCTAATTATTGTTAAACCACCTAATATGAAAACTTTCATGAACCCAAAATGATTTTTAAGTTTTCTTAAAAATTCCAAAAGAATCCTAGTTTTTTATTTATATCCAAAATCGATAATGTTTTACTTAATTGAAAAGTATTCTCAATATGTTCATCGCAATTACATGTATATATATGTTTATTAACGTTTAAAAGTTCTTAAAGTATTTTAAATGATTTCTATTGTAGACCCCTGTGTGGAAATTTATAAATTGATGTAGTATTCTATATTGTATGTTTTATAAGTTTCTTTTACATGACTTTCAAGATTGCTAGCAGAAATTCCCTTCTTTTAGTAAGGGGATCACTGAACTCTGTGCACAGTGATTTGAATCCTGCTAGGAGGTATTTAAATGCCCTAGCCACAAGAAATAGCTAACCTTGTGCCTTAATATGTAACATGAAATATGTGGGCCTCGCAGTACTACATTATATAAGATATGTTAATTTATTCACAGTAAATTGGTTATAATTTCTGTTAAGCACATAATTTGATTAAGTCATTTGTATGGGTGTTGTTATAATAATGGAATTGTAAAAGGGTGTTATAAGATATGTGGAAAATGCTCCGCAAGAAGAGCTGCGATTATTGCAATATTGATAAGAAAAGTTTTGAAAAGTATAATATTAGTTGTATTCGTACTTGAATTGTATTTTAAGTTATTAGTTATTTAAAGAAAAATTTGAACCGTTTTATAAGCTATTTGTATTTGAATAAAGTACTTTTTTTAAAAAAGATAATATAAGTTAGTTATTATTTGAATTAAGTTTTCAAGAGTATTACAAGTCATTGTTATATGAAGTTTGTTTTTAAGTATATTATATATTACATGTTATTTGAACTAAGATTTTAATAATTCAAGAGATTTTGATTTGAATTGAATTTGAAAAGTATTATATGTACTTAATATCTTACATCGCTCATGTTGCATATATGTATATAAATAAGACAGACAAGAATTATTTTTGTGTACTAACGTTGAACACCTAGCTGCGTAATTTATGGTAGAATAGTTTTTACTCACTGAGTTATAAACTCACCCTCACTCCCAAATTTATTTTACAGGAAGTCAATAAAGTAGCAAGAAGTTTCTCAAGTACTCTTCTTCAATTGAGATCAATGTAATAAAGTAAACTTTATTATTGATATATGCTTAAACGTATAAGTTTATACTCTAATAATATGTATATATGTTAAAATTTGGATATTAATTCTTTAGTTACTTCGTAGTTCTTGGAAGTCGTTTAAATTTTAATATGGTTATGTATTAAAAGGATATTATTAGATATTCTCTTGTATAACAAGAGTAATAGCTTATATGAGAAATTTTTTCTTAATTGTATAAAGGAAGTGTATTAATATAAATGAATATTGTATAAGGATGATAAATGACTTATAAGAATAGATCTCAATAAGATGATAAAGAATATGTACAAGTTAATTGATAAATAAGAATGATGGTAATATTGAATTAATTAATTGGGTTCATAATGTGAAGCGAATAGTTGTTAAGCAGGTTCTGATCTTAGGCAATGAGTATAAGTAGTTATTGATGGTTGAACATGATACCATATTGGATTTGATAACAGGTATGGATTCTACAGGTGGTTGGTGCCCTTATGGCTACCCATGCCCTAAGACCGTCATATCCCAAAAGTGGGATGTGACAAGAACTCTATGTGGTCCTATGTCATCTTAATCCCATCCAAACATCCACATATAATCAGTAACATAATTCATAATGCAACATTCACAATCATATTTTATGATGTATTTATGCATTTATAGTGCATAATCATATACATATATATATATAACATACAGCAAATGCAATGCATGATAAACACGAAAATATATTAGAAAGTATCACTCACAAACTTGATAGAAAATCCAATTAGCTCTCCTCTTGGATTGTGACATCTAGCAGCTAGGAGGTTGCCTGAAACATTAATACTGGACAATAAAAGAAGTACATTAGGATACTGACAATTCCAACCTTAATCCTTAAAACTATACTCAACGACTATAAAGATTCTGTCAAAATTTGGCAGAGTCTCCTCTATAACTAGGACATTACCCCACTGAAATAAAAAAAAAAAAATGAACACTTCTAAAAAGTCTGCAAGGCATACAATAATCACAACATCTCAACTGCCCCTCTAAGCCTCCATACTCTACAAATATCACAATCATCTCAATTCTCCAATAATATATAATTGTAATTATAAAACATCATCACATTATCATTTCCAAAAAAGAGTTCAACTCAACCATACCTATATATACATATAAGGTAGATTATTAACATAATTAAACATTATATAAAAGTGATTTATTTAAAAATAATTTTATTGAAAAAGGTAATAGCTAAAAACATTTTAAAGAATTATATATATAATTATAAACTTTTCTTGATTTCTTAAAATCATTTTCTTACAATTATTCTCTTAAAACTTAGCAATAATACCATAATTCCAACTTATTGATTACATACAATTAATCATACTATAAGATATCGATTGAAATAAATTCATTTAAAAGAAAAGCTCACTTTTAAAGGTAATTTCATATTTAAAAATAATCTTTAAATAAAGATTAGTTATCCTATAAATTCATCATACACATGCAAAATCATACAACTGACCATTCTATACAGAAATATAGAAAACAGAGATAACAATGTGGAGTTCAAGAATTTATAATACAGAACAATATGAAAATAATTTCCAAACTAAAAATAACATGATAAAATAACTTCATAGCCTAAGGATGAATGGCATGAACAACTCAATTAAAATTTTCTTCTCAAACTCAACTTGCAACGTGGAAAAATAGGGAGACAGGTGTCACATCCCAACTTTAAAATGCAACAGTCCTAGGGTAAAAAAAGACTTAAGGTCACCTAAACCTTTAGAACCCATTACACTAACAATCAGATATAATTTCCACAACATAACAATTGTAAATATTACATGCCCCAAATACCTCAACCTACAAATAAAATAACAGTTCCAATTCTCATCTTATATCCTCACTACAATCATTCACAAAATTTCCCATGCTTAATTCAACCAATTAACTTCTTAATCATTCAAAACATTCAATATAAGCAATTTAGAGATTATTATGTTTTTCATGCAATTATGTTTAACTTTATCATTCACGTCATTATATAATTAATTTCTAACATATTTTACAAAATGTGTCTAATACTATCGTCAAACCATAGAGCTGCTAAGAAGTTATACATAAATTATAGAATATATATGTAATATCCTGGATTTCGTCAGTTCTTAATATGAACAGTAAGCCATTGAAAGCCAAATCAAATGATTATAGAAATAATAAGATCAAAAGGAACTCAAACAAGACCAGGTGAAATGCAAATAAAATTTTTGTATTAAATTAATTCTACTTCTATGATAAAATGGTACATATGAACTCATAAAAATGTTATGAGTATGGTCAATAAAATAAATTTAGTGAACTGTATCGATATCGGTTATAACAAGGTACAGTGAAAAAAGGAACGTAAAACGGTCATTTTGCGAAATCCGTCGGGATGACGGGTAAATGAAACGAACACCTGAAGCAATTGGAAGATCCACCCATGGAGTCATGGCTGGCCCATTAAGTGTAGAGAATAGAAGAATTGGCTTGATGAAGTTAAATGGGCAAGTGGGAAGATTGAAAAGGAGGTGGATCCCACCATTATTTGAAAGTCAACAATTTCAACTAAATACACAATTCCTTAAATTGGAAAATAAAATCACTAATCTCAAATTGATGGATGATTATCTATATGTTAATTATTATTGGAAATTCAATAATATAAATTATTATTGTAGCCATTGGATCAAAACCAAGATATCTTCACCATCCATTCATGATAATGATGATATAAAAGTTAACTTTTTCTTCTTCTTATCTCATTCTCATCTTCCAACCAAAAATTGAAGACACAAACTCTTCTCTCTTTTATACCATCCAGCCATCAATGGAAATTCATCAAGAATTCATGAAATTTTAAGTTAATTCCTACAACTAAGCTTGAATTTCATTTCTAGTATGACTAAGAGTGTATTGGTTGCTTGATTTGGAAAACCTAGGTTTTGAATTGAATAGAAACTTGGAACACCCATACTTTTATGTTAGAGGCAGAATCTGAGGAAGGGTAAAAAATAAAAGTTGTAATTTTTTACCTTAGTTAAAGTCTCATAAAAGGGTTTTGTGAAATTATTAATGGGTAAAGAGATATGTCACTTGAAAATGAACTGGCCCAAATTTGGGGAGGGTTCTGAGTAACCCGGATTGTTTGAGCTTATAAGAGGTTTTATGATCAGAATTTGAACATAATCAAAACGTAAGAGTTGTAGCTAAATGTATTAAGTATTCAATTGTAAAAGGAATTTTAAATATTTATTGTGTACAAAGAGAAATCTTACTGGAACTAAAATTAGTTCTGTTTAGAGGTTGAAAGGGCAGTCCGAAATGGAATAGCTCAAAAGATGAATTTAGAAACTGAATTAAGGAAAGTATAAAACATGAAAAATAATAATTGATATTTTTTATAACCTCTGTGTAAAATGAAATGTAAATTGGATAGGTGTATTGAGATATATGACCTAGAGAGTGTGATATGGTGTGGAAACTCTAGTAAGCTAGCACCATTGCTAGACTTAAGAATATATTTTATGAATCGAGCATGATAGAGACAGAATTAGAAGAAACTAAAAACTAATGAAATGATCATTTATATGTGTAGAATCAATCCACAAAATATCTTAACAAAATTTCAAGTATAGTAAGAGATATAGATTTTGATCTATAATTGACTTTGTACTTGGATTCAAGTTGTAAACTGAATTAAAGATTCTGATTTGGGGACTATATAGATAGAAATAGGTTAAACTCAAAACATAAGAAGTGTTCCTTAATGTCTCTAGTACCTTCCAGTAAAAGTAAATTTCAATTGGAGATATGAATCTTGAGTTATACTTAATATAGTGTGACAGGGTCAGTCTGCCCTGTAACAAAAATAGAATTGAATTGAAATGGTTTCCAAGTTTCATATGAATTGAATTTTAAGTTCAATTTTGGATATGTTGTAAATGTGTATGTATAGTTTTAAATACAAAAAGAATCAACTCATTTGAATTAGTAAATCTTAAGAAATGACTGAAACAAGATGACAAGGTCTAGTGTTATAACTAGACAATAAAGAAGAATGTAATATTCTACAGTTAACAATTGTATATGGAAACATTGAGTAAATGATTAATGAGACTAATGAATACTGAATTAAATATGACTATTCAATGTGAATCTAATGTAAAAGAGTATTAATTTGCTATAAGGCAAATAATGAACATGACGGATTATGATATGTGCATATGTATGTGCTATTGAACATACTGATTTGCATCGATATTGGATAATAGTATTAGAGTTGGAATTGAAAT
>CATKHJ010574505.1:0-14446 GCA_949750685.1 Vernicia montana | reverse complement strand
TAATTAATTTCTTTCCATTCACATATGTATATATGTATTGTGTGATGGTGTTCGTTATATTATGGTGATGATTGAGTGGCTATGATTGGTTGATGTGTGATGGAGAAATGAGATTTTGAAGTAGAGAAAAGATGAATTGATGAGGGAAAAAGACTTAACTAGGGTAGTGTTAGTGAAAGGAAGTAAGAAATGAAAGAATTAAATGAAGAAAATAAGAAACTAAAGAGACAGCTTTAGGGTTTAGAAAGTCCTAGAAATTGAGATGAAAAATTGAGTCATTTGGAATATACGAATTTGAAGGAAGTCAAAATATAAAAATTGTATCTTTATGTCTTTAATTTATTTCACTAGAAGGAAGTTTAAGCTAATTCTTTATAATTTTGGAGATATGGGAAGGATAAGGAAACTGCATCCTGCAGACCTACCCTGAGAATTCAGAAAGTTTGAGGTCAGTTTTGAGTATCTTAAGTTCAGAATTCAAAGATGGTTAAAACATAAGAAATATATCTTGATATGTATTGTAGATGATGTAAAAATTTCAGAACCAAAATCCAAACATGTTGAGATATATATAGAAATTTCTAAGCTGTGATAAGCTATTTAAATTAGTAGAATTCCTGATATTTACCCGTAAGTTGGACAATCTTAAAGGCAGAACCAAGTTGAGGTTAAAACTAATGAAATGTACCTTTATGAGTCTAGTTTCATTGAAAAAAATAATTATATCAAATGGAGTTTTGTATCTAGAGTTATAGGCAAAAGAGTATACTAAACTCCTGTGAAACCTAGAATTCAAAATTTAAGAGAATTTAGAATATAACTTTTGGAAATTATCGGAACTCAAAAGAATTGAATTTGGAAATGATGGAGAGGAATATAATGGGATATGACTAACTTTGGAAGTTTAAACTACTTGAAATCTAGGCTATCTTAAAAATAATAATTAAAGACTAATTATCTAAGTTAACAAGTAAATAAATATCATTATATGAAATTAACTTTTATATAAATATTTGTAATATGTAGAAGGTGAGGAAGAATTTCAAAAGAAAGAATTTGAAAATGAAGGAGTTGAAGAGGAATATCAATACTTTGGAGCGTAATAAGAAAGATGAGTATATATTAAATTCTCTAGCACATACCAATTTCATTGTGTATATGTGAATTGTACTTGTTCATATGACTTTGAATTTGACAATACACCCTTGTGACTTTGAATCCTAATTGATTCTTTACATCTGAAATGTCCTATTTAACTTGAACCCTGACTTGACCCAAAAGCATAAATTCCCTTCTTTCGATGAGGGGATCACCGAACTCTGTGTATAGTGACTTGTACCTTGCTAGAAGGTATTTGAAAGTCCTAGCCACAAGGTCTAGATAACCTTATGTTATAATTGTCATTGGAAATCTGTGGTTCCGCAATACTATATTAAATGGGAATGTGACTAAGTTCATATTAATTGGTAATAATTTCTGCTAAACCTTCAATTGTATCGATCTAAAAATTCTTTAACTGTTTATTGTGATAATCCATTAAGCCAATGATTGTATTCAAACATCAAATTGTTGTGCTAGGTTATTTACTATATATTCACTGAGATTTGTATCTCACCTCTCTTATCCTTTATTTTTTCAGGTTAGTGGATTTACAGTACAAGTATCCTTCCCCACTTGTCGCTGGAGTTTTAGTTGACATTTTGTACTGGTTATGTGATGGTTATGTGAATATAATACAGAAGTGTATAATAGTAAGAATTTGTAAATGTGATAATATGTGATGACATACAATGTTATTATCTAGTAACTCTATGGTACATAATCAAACATAAATTTGATATAGTGTATGAATATAGATGACTGAACAAAATATAATAAATTAAATAGGTAAAGTGTAATGGTGATTGGGAGCTTACTTATGCTTAAAATGGAGTTGATGATATAAGGTGGTAATATTGGAAGTGTTTTATATTTCTTGCAGGTTTGATCTTGGGGAGTTGTGAATGTACTTCCGGTATACTGCCGGAGTTACATTGATATTCTAAAAAGAGTTGAGTTCTATGGGTTTTCGGTGGTGTATGCCTACCTATGCTCTAGGACCGTCCATCCCAAAAGTGGGATGTGACAGAAATATTGTCGATAAAACAACCTTTAAGGCTAAATTGATATGTCTTAACCCCCATCATTTCCTTCACCACAAATCAATATGGAATTGACCCATGCCTTAAAATCCATCATCAAAGTGGAAACAGACCTCATCTCTCCTCATCTCACTAACCGACACAAAGCCCAATTACATGTTATAGAGTGGTTCAAGTCAGCTAATCTGACTTATCTAAGATTGAGTCCAAGTTCGAGTCTGAGTCTATTATATGGTCTTTTTTTTGCCTTTCCATGTATTTCTTATTTGACCATATTGGTATCTTCTTCATCTTTTCTGTAATTACTTCTTTATAATAAATCATTTATTTTTTCTTATAATATTGTGCGCTTCCTTCTCTCTCTTTTTTTTTTTTTTTTTATTGAAATCCAAAGCAGATGAGCTAAAAAAAAATATAACAAAAAAAGAGTTAAAAAATAATAAATAAAAAGAAAAAAAAGTGGCTCGCTAAGTTGAAAACTCGAAAAGGTGACTTAGGCAAAAATTAGAGCAAGCTTGTAGAGTTGAAAACCCGAAAAGGCAACTCAGGTAAAAATTAGAGCTAGAAAAGAAAAAGAACAAAGATAAAGAGTTAATGAATTTTAGCAGTACTTCTATTTCGCATGAGTTCAGTGTTTTGCATCACCAATCATCTCTTCATCACTGTCCAATCAGAAGATCAATCAAAACAATCACAATACGATTGAAGAATTTCATCAACGCCCAACCAAATGGGGCAATCAAAAGATCAATCAAAATTAAAGATAATCAAAATATGCAAATGCATGTCCAAATGCACTTACCCATTGTACTTTGGGTAATCAAACATCGCACCTCAAATTGGACAATAATTTCAAGATAATCATCAAGAAGATTATTCCTAAAAAAAGAAATATGGATGATATAGAGTCTTCCAAACCTTGTAAAAGGACTTTGTGATTTTCCTTATTCCAATTATAAAATTTATTGATTAATATCTTTATAAATTAAAAAGAAAAAAAGAAAACAAAAAGGAAGAAAAATAATAAAACAAAAAGAAAAAAAATAATTCTTCCTATTTTGGATCCATTTTCAAAATCATTCTTCTCGAAATGCACACTTTTCAAGTCAACACTTTTTTTCCCAAAAGCTAAAGCAGCTAAAGAAAAATCTTTCTCTCATCAGAGTCATCCCTTTTTGCGTTTTTTTGTCAATCCATCACATCTCTTAGTTAAAGCAACTAAGATGTCCTTATCCCTCATTAGGGGCATGTCCTCTAAAGTTATCATCATTTATCCCTCGATTCGTTGTTTGTCAATTCATCACATCTTTTAGCTAGAGCAACTGAGTAGCCCTTACTCTTTCTCAGGGGCATGTCTTCTAGAGTCATCATCATTTATCATCTACATCTTTCAAGTCATCTTTTAGCTAAAGCCCTTATCTAAGGTCATCGTTCTTTATGTCAAAATGTTCCAATCATCAAACCAAACAACCCTTCTTCATTCCTAAGGGCTCTTTTCCTTCAGTCATTGGCTTGTGTGTCAGTCCTATTAAGTCCAACCGACAAAGCATCACCCCAAGAGTTTCTTCAATCTCATACAATAAAATAGCTATACTTGTATTCTCCATAGGTCATGCTACAACATCAAAATCGTAGAACCTCCTATAAACCTCTCAAAAGGTTTGACCCATAAAATCCATACCATTTATGGATAGACCATTAACCATCATTGAAGCCCAATTTCCTTGGCAAAACCAAAATCAATCACACCATCACTAAAGCCCAAGTCTCTTAACAAAACCAAAATTAATCATACCATCACTGAAGCCCAGTTTCCTTGGCAAAACCAAAATCAATTATACCATTCTTTAAAGCCCAAGTTTCTTGGCAAAAGAAAAATCAATCATGTCTCCCTAAATCTCTCAAAAGGTTTGATGTATCATCTTAGAAGCCCAAGTTCATTGGCAAAACAAAATCAACCATGCTTCTCAAACTTCTTAAAAAGTGGAGCCCATCAACTTTTTCACTTATGTTTAACCCATAAAACTCATTTGGCACAAAAAGTCCCATAAAGCCATATTAGGGGCAAACCCTCAACCTATGAGCCCCACAAAGCAAACCCACAAACACTTTTATGGATAGCTTATAAATCTCCTTGCAGTTGAAACTTCTAACACCGTACCTGAAGTAAAACCAATCATCTCTCTAGAAAGTCCAAATCATCCTTGAAAAGCCGAAGCCAATGAACTTTCATTAAAGCCTATACCTCAAGCCAAAGCAAATCCTTTGGTCCAAACTCCAAGCCAATCAACCCAAAGCCTTTTATCCATAATGGTGGTCAAAGTGACCAAGTCACCTTTCCTCCCAAATCACCATCCCTCTAAAGTGAGGCACCTTTCTAAACTTCAATCACAAATCTGATACCTATCATATACCAAAGCGGTTTAGGTTGACCTTTCACTGGTTCAAGGCATCCAATTCATAAATGCATTCAAATTTTGCAAACTTAGATTAGGCTTAGGATGCACTTCATGCTAGACTCAGAGTCTTAAGTCGAACGAACCACAAACTTGTCAGACCTTCCTAGGACAATCTTAGGATTCACATCTTGCAAGCTTAGATTTGACATAACCTCAACATCAACCTAGCATAGAGTTAGGTTTCTCTTTCTAGACCAAACCTAGAATAGTCCATCCTAGGATAGCCTTAGGATCCTTTACCCGATCTAACTAGGGCAACCCATGTTCACTATCATCATGTTTACTTTCCAATAAAGCAACCATGATGAGGGGCATTTGTGAACATGTGTTTCATCACCCTTTAACCATCATCAGACCTTGGTATGCTTAGACACAGAAAATGAAACCTCGAAGAATCGAAACGGGCCAAAAACTAGAAACCCTAGGGAACAGCCTCCAGGGCTGCCACAGGTGCCTCTGCGACAACCGTAGGGCCACTTACAAAATCACAAGTGTGACCTGCAGTAGCTCTGGGCTACTTTAGCAGCAGTATTCATTTTCTGCTCAAATCCCACATTGGAATTTTGAGTTTTACTCTTTTACCTTTTGTGTTGTATCCTAATCCCACATTGGAAGTTTACAGCTTTTCCCCTCACTCCTTAGCCTATATAAACAAGCCTCCCCACCTCATTCCAACTCACCCCTTGGTTGTTAGTTGACACCTGTTCTCTTACCTTCTAATCTTCTCTCTATTTTCTTTATAAAGGTCTCCTAGTGCTAATTCCTCCTTAGTTTTAGTCTGCCTAGTTTAGTCCTCTTTAGATTAAATTAGATTTTTAAGTTATTTTTGTATTATTTGCTTATATATATATATATATATATATATATATATATATATATATATATATATATATATATATAATTTGGCTTTGCTTAATTTCCTTTGCAAGGCAACCTAGTCATTTCTCATTGATTTAACTTGACTTGAAGATTTGAATTAATTTTAATACCTTTACATTTTGAAAATTGGAACTCCAATCCGACAAAGCGTTTCGACCTCCTCCTCCAATTTCAAAGAGAACAAAGATAAAATACCTTTTCACTTTTTCTAAGGTAAATCACCTTCTTTTTATCATCAAAACATGATAAAATCAAAGATAAATTAAACAAACCCTCCATTTCAAAATGGAAGAACTATATGAGTTTTGATTCAGATTCGAAGGGATACGCATACACATTTATTCCAAGTGGCAAATCCAAAATAAATTCCAAGTGGCAAATCCAAAATAAAACAAACTTCTCCTCCTTCGTATCACTTTTTTATTTTGGGGAATGTGTGATTTTTCTAGTACCAATAAGGGCTAGAGGAGATATCCCTTATTAAATGGTTTTTATTATAATTTTAATTATTTTGTCAATTTATTTGTATTCTTTTTATTTATATGATTTGTTATTTATAATTATAATTGTCAATTCATTCTTTATAATTGTAATTCCATTTCTTTAATTATTCATGAAATTATTTTCATCAAGCTATTTTTATATCATTAAGCCAAACCAATCATTTTCAAAATAAATAAAAAATCTAGTCCCCGAATCCTTTTTGGTTTGAAAGACTAGTGCATTTTTCAAAAGGCAAATTAATTGGAGTCTAGAATGGGTAAAAAGTTTTTACCTTATATTTTTCCAATTATAAAATCATTTTTCAATTTAATGAGCCAACAAGTCCAAATGAGCAATTTGATTCCTAACGAACCAGACTGTGCTCGGGCGAGGCCTTATAACCTTTCAAAATTGTATCAATATACGGTCACCTGACTGGATTGGAGATAAATTTCAGCTGGTATACTAACGTGTCATGCCATGTCAACAGATTAGACAGGTCAGCATGACACATCATCACCACAACATTGCCACATCACCTATTATTGCTACGTTAGATGTCATGTCACTTATGTACTATGGAGGTCACTAAACTATATATATATATGTGTGTGTGTGTATGTGTGTGCGCGCACGTGCACTATAAGTATTAGTCATTTCACACTCACACGAACAATAAATTAAATAAATAATTTTACAAACTAAATCTAGGCATAAAATAAATAATAAAATTATTACATGCCCATTAAAAACTAACAATTACATTTTAATCCCTAAATAAGAAACTTAATACAAACTAGTCCATAGCAAATTACACAAAAGTCCAAAAAAATTACAGAACTTCTTCACTTGAGCCATCTTCCTTCTCTATAACATCAATTTGTCACCATGGTCCACTGTGTGATTTTCCACAGAACTCTTTCATCCCCTAAATACTCAAGCAAACTTAGATAATGAATTAGAATTTTAAACAAAAATTGAAAAATTTAATTAAAGAGTTTTGTATATCTAATAAACATAATCATAGATTTAATATACATAATCATAGATTATGTATATTTAGCCCCGAACGAATGACCCATCTAAATCAGACCAAACCAAAGACACCAGCTGCCATAGAAACCACCGATTCAACCCCTCCAACCACCTAAACACCCACATCACTATATATCAATAAATAAACAAAAATCCAAAACCACAAAGTTTATGCATGTCAAATCCAAGCCGAGAATCACCAAGGAACAAAGAAGAATTTATAGACCCAAGTGATACAGAAAGTAGACAAAGAACAACTAATACAAGCAAAAATAAAAAGAGGAAAGAAGGGTTTAGCTTCAGTGGAGGGAGGCCTCTGCAAGCTATCGTCATCGTCGTCACCAACGGGTGGCGACGCGCGGTGGAAGTCCCTCTCCCGCCACTCCTCACCTTTACTGCTTTGCACTCTCTTTCTTCTCTCTAAAGATTTCTTTAAACCTAAAATGAATGAAAATGAAATTAAAGATGAATATATATGCTTAGGGTTAAAAGGGAGAATAAAACTATAACCAAAACGACGTAATTTTAAGAAATTGAATTTATGTTTTGAACCCCCGAATGGCAATTACAAAATGATCCCTATTTCTACTATAAAGGTTAGTGACCAATTTGATACAACCTCTATAGTTTAGTGACCCCCATAGTACATAAGTGACATGGCATCTGACGAGGCAATAATAGGTGACGTGGCGCTGATGTGGTGATGATGTGTCATGCTAACCTATTTAATTTGCTAACATGGCATGACACATCAGCATACTGGCCAAAATTTACCTCCGATCTGGCCAAGTGGCTATATATTGATATAATTTTGAAAGGTTAGTGACACATCTGAGATGAAAAAATGGGTAGTGACCAATTTGATACAACCCCTATAGTTTAGTGACCTCCATAACAATTTACATGAGATTTCTGAAATATAAAATGTAGATTTCATTGCTTCTTTTGTACAATATGTCCTATGGAGGTGCAAATGAATCAGATCATTTCAAGTGTCATTTTTTAAGGTAGGTTAAGATTGAATCACTTTGAATTGTAAATTTGTTAAGTTATATATCAAAATTGATCCTTAAAAATGAATTTAATTTAATTCGAATGAGTTTTATGTGTTGTGGATTGGGTTGAGTTGTATTTTTTTATTATTAATTTTACAGAAAATTTATATTATTAATAATTCATTTCAGATCAAATGGATCGTATTTTTTATTGAATCATAATGAGTCATATTCAAATTAGGTCAAGCCTCATACTAGCATTATCCCATAGAGGATGGCCATTACCTCTGCCCAAAAGCAGTGCTATTAAGCTTATAGATACTAACTAGTGCCTGGAGCATTAAAGTCAATGGGCCTATATAAACATAGGCAAAACTAGTAAATGAACCATATATAGACATAGCCGAAACCAATTGGTTGTTGTCTAGCACATTAAGCAATGATTCATTGTACAAAATCAATTAATATCATATTAAAATATATGGATTTATACATAGCTTATAAATGTACAAGTATTAGAAGGTATTTACACAAAATAAAATTTGACTTATGATATATTTAACAACCAACCATTTATAAGTTTTTTAATTATTTCATATTTTATTCAATGGAGGATTACTGTCCAACAATTGCATTATAGTATATGATTACATCTAAATAAATCATTCATTGATTATTAATGTGGCATAAAATCAACTAAATTCTAATTGGGCCTGAGAAAGGACAAAGCCCATCCAAGAGATTACCATTTATGAGCTGGTGATATGACCCCAGTTAATAAATCAACCCACTTGAAGCTTGAGACTTGTCTGACGAGGCACTAGCTCTTCTTCTTCTTTGTCCTAAAAGCTCAGGACTCATTTGACGAGGCGCTGGTTTGCCTTTGGGGACTCGTCTTCATCATCGTCATAGAAGCTCGTTCTTGTCCTCGAAACTCATTGAGTTGACTCGTATAAAAGTCATTGAGTATGCTAATACAAGAGCCGTTATATCGGATAGAGCATGTCAAGGTTAAGCACACCAATGACGATGAACATAGCGACTAAATGCATGCATGGTGTCAAAATATTGACACAAGGGAGGTTGCTTGTCTCAAATTACAGCTCTCCTTTCGGCCATTAGGATGAGGCCACTTATGGACCTATGAACCTACTACACTGGCTTACTCAAGCCACCTATCAACTTGCTCCACCGGCCTAATCAAACCACTATAAAAGAGAAGGCTACTCACTCATGCAAAAGGATCCTATCATAAGTTAGTTAATTCTAACTAAAACAACCATCTAATGGAACCCATAAGAGACATGTTCTCTCTCTCTTGGGGATTCCTTCATTTTTAATCCTAATGACTTATACATTGAAGGTTCCCTCCAGGGGCCTTTGATCCACTCTTTCTTTATCTACAAGCTCCAAATCACCACCCTCATGCAACGAGCTTATCATCTCTGCCGTCTTTCCATATCTGGCACGAGGTATCATCTCTGAGATGAGGTACCAGATTTTGCCTCATCAGCGTCATCTGTGGGGAATCAACACAAAAGGCTGTCTCTCTCTCTCTTTTTCTTTTTTTGACTGAGAAATACCAGATCTGGATAAAAAACCCACTCATTAGCACAACAATCTCAACATTCATTGAAGATCTAAGGTCATTTATACCGAAAATCGACATTGGATAGCAAAAATAACACCGGGATCACCGTTGTTGACGAGATGGCGACTGACCACCATCGGAGGTGGCACATTCCCTCGCATACTAGCTCACAACATGGAGCTTTGGTACATCCCCCTTCTGGTTCAAACTATTTTCCTCTATTCTTCAAGCGGGAAAAAATCAGCCAATTGGGCTGTAAAAATAGCTATTTATGTTCACAGCACATTTTTTAAGGATCTGAAAATATTCCAAGTGATCTTTGAGATTGTCCATGCCACTCTAGATAAGTTCTCTATACTTCTCATGCTTTAAATTTAATTTTGCACTATTATTTGCTAAAATCATATGCAAAAAAAAAAAAAAAAAGTCCTCTCTCAATGAGGCACAAAGCCCTTTCTCAACAAGGCACAAAGTACTCTCTTATTGAGGCACCAAAGTCCTAGTGAACTTCAGGCAAAAGACTGCAAGGAAACTCCCTGCACGAGGGAAAAATACCTAGTTCAGTTAGGCGAAAGTCCACGAGGCAGCTAGGTGAAAGTCTCAAAATGGCAAAAAATCCTACAATATTGCCCCTCACTACTCCAGTCTTCGACCTAAATACTTCCTTGCATCTCCTGAGTACTGTAGCTACTTAAATAAACTCAGTCATGCAAGCCTTTGCAGCTACGTCCTACCATCAAACACCTTACAACCATTACATAAGTACGGTCCCAGAAACCACCCTGCGTGATGGTGTAGCTCGACATTTGGGTTCTGAAGAAGAAGAGCAGGAATCCAGAGAAGTAGATGGATGTCGAATAGCAGAAAGAAGTGAAAGAAAAAGGGTGAGATATGAAATAGTAAGAGTAAGAAAGGAAGATTCACACCATAAAGAGGATAAGATAGAAAGAACATCATCTCGACGAGAATGATGCATGCATGAAAAAGAACGTAGCATGCATGCAAAGACTGAAGGGCATCATGAAGGGGAAAGGCATTCTCATTACGATAGGAGAAGCGAGAGCAGGGCAGAGATTCGAACATGAGGTAGAAAGGTCGAAGAAGAAAGAGAATGAGAAAGATACTGTCTAAAGAGAAAGTCGAGGGGGAATGAAAGGAGAAAGGATCAGGCGGCCCATTATGCAGCCTCTATTCATAGGTGAGCCCGAAGGGAATAAGAAGCTACCAGCAAGCAGAACTTAGTAGAAATAAGGGAGGAGATTCGGAAGGTCTTAGAGGAGCTGAATGGAAAGAAGATGAAGAAATAGATGAATAAGAACTTTATGTTTGCTCTTAAAGCTCCCTTCATCAAGGAGATCTAGGAGTATAGGATGTCAGATAAGTTCAAGCCACCTGTGTTAAAGTAGTATGATAGGGAATATGATCCCAGAGTTCATGTTTCGTACTACAAGCATGTCGTGAAGCTCCAAACAATGAGTGATGATGTGCTATGCAAGGTCTTTAGAAGGAGCGACCACAAGGTCGTTTGACAGTCTGTCGAAAGGGAGCATATGCTCGTTCAGGTAGCTCGCTGAGATGTTTATGCATAGATTCGTCTCGAGCATTTCGACAAAGAGAAGAACGCAGTCCTTGGAGACTGTAATCCAAAAGGAGAATGAGTCATTAAGAGGTTCTGTGGCTCGATTCAACATGGAGGATTTAAAGATCACTGAATATGACTATGTGAGGGAGGTCAAAGCACTCCAAAATGGAACCACTCATAATGATTACTTTAAGCCTTATGCAGTTCCTCACACTTTAGAAGACACAATGGCAATTGCTCAAATACATTAGGCAAAATGATACCAATACTTTCAGCCAGTTTTCTAAGAGAATAAGAAGTGAGATAGTCAGTAGGGATGATAAGAAGTCAAGGAGAAAAGGAGAAGATGAAAGAGAGAGAAAGAAGAGAAATGAAGAGGATAGATGTCCTATTGAACGCCCTAATGTCATGAAGTATACATCCCTTAATGCTAGCCCAATGAAGGTCTTCGCTGTCTTCAAAGACTAGAACATATGGAAACAACCTAAGCCTTTAATGAGCCACCTTGATAAGAGAAACAAGGAGAAATTATTTCTCTTCCACAACACTCACCGACATAATATGAACGACTATAGACAATTGATAAAAGAGATAGAAAGGCTCATCAACCAGAGGTACTTAAGGAAGTTTGTGAAGAATAAGAAGGTAGACAAAGAAACAATAACCGAGCCGATCAGAGACAAAGGCAAGCAAGTTGTCAATAATGGATTAGCTGGGGTGATTCATTGTCTCATTGGGGGGCCAAAGGAGAGACCACTGAGCAAAAATAAGACTAAAGCCATGGCTAGGAAGAAAGAATAGCCTGAGTTCGCATATTGCAGTGGGGCTAAGGTATGGGCAGTTTAGGGAGATGGGAGTTGTCTAAGAAACCCTCGAGCAGACCCCTTAGTTATACAAGCTATAGTGGCCAACTTCTTGGTAAAGAGAATTTTGGTAGAGGATGGCAACTAGGTCAACTTGATGACGGCCGAGGCTTACTCCAAATTAGGTTTGAAAGAAAAAGAGCTAGAAGAGTTAGGGAACCCAGTTCGCACCCTAGATGGGTTAGAAGTCCCAGTAGAGGGAATGGTAAAGTTGCCCTTCATTATTGGCACCTCCCCCGAATGTGTCACTGTGATGGCCATATTCATAGTAATACGAGTCCCATTGGCCTGTAATATATTGTTGGGAAGGCCGCTGTTCTATGATTTGGATGCCTCAACTAACATAAGGCATTTAAGAATAACAGTCCCCAAGCTAGAACGAGGAGAATTCCAAGTCTATGGAACACAGAGGAAAGAAGGGGATGGCCAGAAGCAAGAAAGAAAGAGGTACAAAAGGGGCTCAACCTCAGCAGAATTGGAAGAAGTGGCTGTAGTTAAGGAAGTAAGAAAGGTGAACTGGACGCCCGAACAAAGAGCCAAACCCTTGGAGAAATTAGAAAGATTTTCTGCAAATAGTAAAAAGCCAGAGAGATTTCTATTGTAAATATTAACACTTGCTCTTACGCCATTTCCACAACAGCTTCAGGATGCACTTGTTTTAGATGCTCAGCCAGTATGTCATTATCGCCAATGGCGTAGGGAGATACCAATCCCATCCACTTCTCCACTGATCCTCTGTCACATCTTGTATCTTTTCATCATATGCATCTGTGTTTGGCCTCGCCAGAGCACCGGTCCAATCCGCTAAAGGGAATCGAGAATGCTCATTTGGGAAAAGATTCAAGATAAAGCCATTGGGTTTAGATTGATTGATTTTGAAAATTGATTTAGAGTTGCCACCTTAATTTTATTTTAATTGGAAAAAGATTAAAGAAAAAACTCAAATTGACTGCATTTAATATCCCAAAGGAAAAAGATCACTAGTCTCGAAACCAAAGAATATTCGGAGACTAGGTTTTCGGTTCATTTTTATTGGTTTAGCACTTAACAAAATTATGACTTCAAAAATTGATTTCATGAATTATGTATAATATAAAAAATACATGATTATGTAAATAAACAAAATAAGGACGAAATAAAAGAAAGAGAAAGATAAGTTAAAGTTACAACAAAAATCCAAATTATGGGGTATCTCCTCTAGCTCTTATGGGTTTTAGAGAAGTCACACATTTCCCAAACTAATCATAATAAAATCAATATAACAAAAGAAATTAAATTAAAGTGAAGAAGGTGATGGGGGAGAAATTGGTTAGTTTTAGTTGGATTCGATACTTGGACTAAGTATGCATGCATATCCCTTTGAATGAGAATAAAAACCGACGTAATTCTCCTTTCTTATGAAGGGTTTTGTTTTGTCAAACAACTTTATCATATTTTGATTGATTTGAGAGTTGAGTTGATTGATTGATTGATTGATTTTAATTGATTACCAGGTTGAATTAATTATTTCAAATTTTAATTAACTAACTTAAGTGAAACAATTAAGAGAGTCGGGAGTAAAAGAGAAAAGAATTAGGCAATGAGCCCAAAGGGGAAAAAAGAAAAAAGAAAAAAGAAAAAAGAAAAAAGAAAAAAGAAAAAAGAAAAGGAAAAGATGCTTACCTTGCGCTTATGCGGCTTTGAGATGGAGGAGACTTGTCTCGGTCGGCGACAGACTTGCCTCAGACAACTTGCCTCATATGGCGAGAAGCTATTGACTTGACGGGCCAGTTCGGGAAGTCGCAACCCAATTTTCTTTGTAAAGAAAGGAGCAATAGCAAAGAAAAAATAAAATTAGAGAGCTTATTCCTTGGTGGACCAAGCTTATGAGGATGGTTTGCTTGATACAAAGGCTAATAAAGCAAGCCAAAAGGTGAAGAGGTGAAGAAAACTGAGTGGGAGAACCCCTATATATAGGGTGAAGGCTGGGGAGTGAATTTGTGCTTTTCGGATATGAGATAAAGGGAAAAAAGAAGAAAAAAAATGGAAAATGTTGCTGCTACCTGCAGCAGTCGCAGGCTAGCAGCAACTTTTTCTTTTTAAATTTATTTATTTATTATTATTATTATATTTTTAGGGTGTAAAATTAAGAGTTCACATCATCATACACATGCAGCTTCCACCTCTGACCCAACTCCTTCTTTCACTGGAGGTCCATTTGCGCCTATGTCATCTCGTGCAAACCCATTTCCATACGCAACCTTGTTGACCTAAATTGGATGTTCAATTTAGTCAATCTCTATTTTGATCTTAACAAATCAAATTGAATTGTACTAATGTTTCAACTAAGTGTATTTTTCAGATAAAATGACCTATTAAGTGCTTGAGAATGAAGAACTTAGAAAATTCTCTAAGTAGTCTGCCTGACCTGTAAAATTG
>CATKHJ010574354.1:0-10140 GCA_949750685.1 Vernicia montana | reverse complement strand
ACACATTCCCCAAAATTAAATCCAAAAACGAAAGCAATTTAAAGAAGAAATTCAATATACAAAAGCAATAAAAGAATGAAAAGAAAGAAAGCACAAAAGAACAAAATAAAGAGAGAGAATCTGTTTTAATTAGATTTGATGCTTTTTCAGACAAGCATGCCTACGTATCCCTTCGAATGGGAATCAAAATCCACGTAGTTCTCCCGAAACCGCACACAGAACTTCTGGAACCGCACACGGAGGATTCTGGACCGCACGGGAGGAAAACGGACCGCACAGAAAAGTGGACCGCACAGGGGCTGTGCGGTTTCGCACAAGGCTGTGCGGAACCGCATAGCCTCTGTGCGGTCCCTGGAGGGCCCTGTGCGGTCCTCCAGGCTCCGACGGGCCGGTTCGGCGGTTTTTTCGGCCCTTTCTCGCTCATTTCAGTTTCCGAGGCTTAGTCGCATGTCCGAGGGTTCAGACGGTGCGGATTTCAAGGTTCACACCCTTGGAGGATGATTCGGTTTGCTACTTTCATTTGGCCATTGGTCTGTGAGTGAGCTACCGAAGTGAACCGTAGATCAATGTGGAGACCTCTGCAAAAAGATCTAAATGGAGCACAGTCGTACTACTTGCCATTATCTAAGATTACGATTTTTGGTGTACCGAACCTACAAACAACTGATTTCTTGAAGAAATTTGTAACATTCTGCTGGGTGATCGTTGCCAATGGTTCAACTTCGATCCATTTTGTGAAATGATTAATGGCTACTACCAAAAACTTGTACTGTCTTATTGAAGAAGGGAAAGGTCCCAAGATATCGATCCTCCATTGCTGAAAAGGCTAGGCACATCTGATGGGAGCGAGTTCTCTTGAAGGTTGCCTTGGAATGGGTGCATGTTCTTGTGAGGCCTTGCCCGAACACCCCTCCCCTCGCTCGAAAAAAAAAATGAAATTTTTCCTTAAGGAAAGGCGAGCGATTTTTAAGGGTGTTTTAGGTACGAGTTTCAGTGCTCACGATTGGAAGCGGCTATCACCACAGAAAATTGATTTTATTTTTGAAAGAGATTCGGGAGTCGCCACCCTAATTTATTTAAATGGAAAAATTAAGGAAAAAACCCAATTTGACTCCAATTTATTAATCTTTGATTAATTTATCCAATGATAAAATCACTAGTCATAGAACTAGGTTGAGCTCGGGGACTAGGTTTTTGGTTTAAAATAATCTCAATTTGGCTCTTTAATTTAATTTGACTAGAAAATTGATTTCATGGATGGCAAATATTAATTGCGATTGTAAAGTGCATGATCATGGCATAATTATGAGTGCATGAAAAAATAAAGAGCAGGTATTTAAACATTCACAAGCAAATGAGAGTATTCCCTCTAGCCTTTATGGGTACTAGGGAAATCACAAGATCGCTCTTTTACTCCAAAATAATTAAATTAACTAATAACATTAATTAATTTTTGTATATACAATGGATTGATACTGAAAAATAAAAGGGGAAGGAGATTGATTGGGATTTGGATTTAGGTTCCAAGCGTGCCTACGTACCCCATTGGATGGGGATCCAAACCCACGTCGTTCGTTCCACGGTGAAGTGGAAGGGTTTAAGGATTGGACAATATTTGATTGGATTGATTTGATTTGGGGTTTGAGTAAGGGTAAGAAATTATACATTCTTTTTGGGTTTGAGTGGTGGAAGAGTGGTTTTGCCAAATCGGAGTTCCGTTTCGTAAAACAAGGTTGATTTTAAAAAATTAATTTGATTGCTTAATTATCCAATTTTAATTACTTAAAAAGATTAATTAATTAAAGTGATTAATTAAAAGGATTAATTAACCAAATTGAGTGAATACTAATTAAAAAATTAATTAATTAAAATTAATTTTTAATTAATTAATTAATTGTGATTACTCAAAATGAGTGTGGAAAAATTAATTAGAGATAGAGAGAAGAAGAAGAAGCAAATGGATATCAATCAACAAATGCTTAAGGTGTGAAGAGAAATGAGAAATGGAGGGGGTATTTATAGGAAAAATGAGGTGGGGGGTATTTTAGGTAGTGAAAGAGTAAAAA
The DNA here is from genome assembly GCA_949750685.1 of Vernicia montana. NCBI lineage: Eukaryota > Viridiplantae > Streptophyta > Magnoliopsida > Malpighiales > Euphorbiaceae > Vernicia > Vernicia montana. The sequence goes on along the minus strand of CATKHJ010574354.1, from coordinate 8,074 downwards.
GACCAAAAGGGTAGGGCCTTTTGGACTAAAAAAAATCAAGTTCAAATGATAAAATGGTAATTTTGAGGTGTAGGTATGGGGCACAGTGTTCGAGGCATCGGCGGCGCCGCTGAGGGGTTCGACGGTGTTTTTTGGCTCTCCGACGGCACCGCCGGAGTGCTTGGCGGTGCCACCAGGCTGCCCGACGGCAACTGACACGATAGAAAATTTTTTGAGTTTTCGGGACATCCGGGTCAATTTTCAGGGCTTCCGGGATTCTGAAAAATTACTGATCAGTGGCGGTGGATCCGAAATTAATTATCGGACAGTTTAGCAGTCAGTTTTGAGAAAAATTCGATCAGTTTTAGGAAAGTGCTATCTGGTACAGAAAGTCCAGTCAGGATCAGAAAAGTGTCAATTTGGATAGAAAAACATTCTGATCACCTTTGGAGAGTATATAAATAATTTTGGAGGTGCAAAATTGAGGGTTCACAATTCTTGACATTGAATACATCGGCGAACCTTTTCTACTGCATCCTTCTTCAACGTAGGCCAGTAGTATCCTTGTAATAGGGTCTTTCTGATGAGGCTGGAGCTTGCTTCATGGGCCCTGCAGATCCCTTCGTAAATTTCTCTTAACACATAATCTCCGTCTTCTGGGCGAATGCATCTCAGTCAAGGATGAGTTTTAGATTGTCGGTACAGGTCCCCTTCATATCAGCTATATTTTTTAGCCTTATTTATTACCCTTTTAGCCTCTGATCTTTTTTCGAGGAGAGATCCTTCTGCCAAGTACTGAACAATGGGTTCCATCCAACTCTCTTTCCATTCCAGTAGCATTATGGACTGCATCTCTGTTGTGGGGGGAATTTTGGATTTCTATAGGGATCTTCTTTAAGTTTTCTGGTTTCCCCATTGCGGCTGATTTGGCGATTTCATATACTCTGCAATTTTTCAATCTAGGGATCTGCCTCACCATCCAGCTTCCTCCCAACTGATTTCCTTCCTTTAAGGCTAGCTAGGTTAGCTCTGAGTATTTCTTTAAGCTTTCTTCTTTAACTATATAATTTTTATTGACCTGGTTGACCACTAGTTAGGAGTCATTGTAGATTACTAAGTTTTCCATTCGAATTTCCCTAGCTAAAGAGATCTCTGTTAATACAGCCTCATATTCTGTTGCGTTATTAGAGATCGAAAAATTCAACTTCACAACGTATTCGATCACCAATTTGTAAGGTCCTTAAATCACGATCCGTACTCTAGATCCTTCTGCCCCAACTGCACCATCCATAAACATCTCCCATTCTTCTTTCTTTACACCATATGGTTCTTTTATAGTTGGAGTCAGTTCGGCCACAAAATCTTCTAGTGTTTGTCCTTTCATTGCCCATCTCGGTTCATACATTATACATAGACTTCTGATCCTGACCACCCATTCTGAGATTCGCCCTGAGGTCTCTGGTTTTTGTAAAATTTTTCTTAGGGGTTGGTCAGTTCGAACTATTACCTGATGGGCTTCATAGTAATGCCTTAGTTTTTGTGTGGCCATGAGTAGTGCTAGGGCATGCTTTTCTAAGGTCAGGTATCTTAGTTCGGCATCCTAAAGTACTCAGCTGACATAGTAGATCGGGTATTGTTCTTCTGATTCTTCCCTTACTAATATAGTTGCTATAGTTTCTGTGGTTGTGGATAAGTATAGGTAGAGCTCTTCTTATGGTACATGGCGACTCAGCAAATGAGGGCTAGTCATAAATTTTTTCAATTCTTCGAAGGATTTTTGACACTCTTCTGTCTATTGGAAGTTCTTCAGGTGTTTCAGTGCTTTAAAGAATGGTTGGCATCTTTTGGTTGAAGATGAGATGAATCGCCCGAGTGCTGCTATTTGTCCATTAAGTCTTTGAACTTCTCTTTTGTTGCTGGGAGGATTCATTTTAAGGATCACTTCAATTTTGTCAGGGTTCGCCTCAATTCCTCTTTAGGAGACCATGTACCCCAAGAATTTTCCAGTTGGGACTCTGAAAACACACTTCTCGGGGTTCATCTTAGATTGCAGGATTTTAGGATCTTCAAAACCATCTCTATATCTTTGGGGTGATTTTCAGCTCTTTTGTTCTTGATGATCATATCATCTATATAGACCTCTATGTTTTTGCCGATCTGGTCTCTGAACATGTGGTTTACTAATCTCTGATAGGTGGCCCCAGCATTTTTTAACCCGAACGGCATCATTTTATAGCAGTATATACCCTGATCTATTACAAAGGATGTCTTTTTTAATTCGATTTGTGCATCTGAATATGATGATACCCTGCTTTTGCATCAAGGAAGGAGTATAACTCATGTCCGGTTGTTGAGTCAACTAGTTGATTGATGCTCGGCAAGGGATAGTTATCTTTGGGGCAGGCTTTATTCAGATCTATAAAATCTACACATATTCGGTATGAGCCATTTGGTTTCTTAACCATCACAACATTTGCCAACCATTCCGGGTAATGTACTTTCCGGATAACTCCTGCTTATAACAATTTCTGGATCTCTTTGGCGATGGCGATCTGTTTTTCAGGTTGAGTGTTTTCTCTTTTTCTGTACTATAAGTTTGACAGATGGATCTATGCTGAGCCTGTGTGTGATTATTTCTTTACTTACCCCTGTTAGTTCTTTAGTTTCCCAAGTGAAGGCTTTCGAATTTTCCTATAAGGTTCTACTAATCTCGGAGCTTGTTTATTTCTTTAGTGTGGATATGATCTGTATATTTTTTCCATACTGATTTCTATCTTCTCAAGTTCTCCTTCAGGTTCTGCTTTATCTTTTCTTTCCGAGCTGTCTAATGGTTCGGTCTGCAAAGTTGGGAAGACCCCTTTTAAAGCATTAAAATAGGTTCGCCTGGATGTCTCTTGGCAACCTTTAATGACTGCTATTCCTCTAGGAGTTGGGATTTTTATCATGAGGTATCTGACGCATGTCACTACACATGTGTCGAAAAGGATCGGTCTCTCAATGATTGCATTATAGGCGAAAGGTATGTCTACTACCATGAATTCAGCTTTGTATTTCCTCTGTGATCTCCTCATCGCCTAGTTCTACATCTAACATTACCGATCTTTCTACTGGGACTGTTTTTCCTCTTAGACCTACAAGAGGGGTGGCCATAGGCTTCATATTTTTTTTTAGTTAGTCTCATTGTTTTAAACACATATAGGGTGATAATGTTGACGGCACTCCTATCATCAACTAACATTCTTCTGAATAGGAAGTTGTTAAGTGTTCCTGAGATGACCAAGGCATTATTATAGGGGGTGATCACCTTCCCTTTATCTTCATCAGAAAAAGTTACTAGTCCGAATATTGGGTGATCTCTGTGTATTGACTGAATAGACATCCCTTACAGCAAGCTTTCTTTTGGTAGAGCTATCACCCCCTATACTTCCTCCCAGTATCATATTAATCTCTCCAGCTGCCTCCCTTCTCTGTCTCTTTTTTTTCAGTTTCTCTGGGTTTTTTTCTTTCACGGGATCTGCCCTTTTGTTCCTTTTCTTTGTCTCGGCGGACGAATCTTCTTACACCCGCTACCCCTTTTTGAATCAATTTCTCAATCTCCTCCTTTAGGTGCCAGCATTCATTAGTATCGTGGCCTTTGTCATTATGGGATTCACAGTATTTATTATTATCCCTTCTTCCTGCTGAGGAGTTGCTCATCTTCTGAGGCCATTGCACGTTTTCGCCATTGTCCTTGATCCACATTAATACTCGCGATCTGTTCATGTTTAGTGGGGTGAATTGCTTATTGTTTCCTTCTGGTCTTTCTGCTCTATCCCCCTGCCTATTTTCTCCTTCATTGTTTATGCTGGGTGGGTATTGGCGATCACCCTGTTGATTTCCTTGCCCTATGGATGTGTTTCCTTCTTTTTTCTGTCTCTGATCAAAATCTCTTATTCCGTTATCGATTCGGATATGTGTCTGGGCGATTGCCATTAGGGCTGAAATAGTTTGGGAAGGGTTGGATAGTAGCTTTTTTCTTATATCATGGTTTGAAGTCCCACGAAGCATTGTTGTGTAGGCGATATCTTTATTTAAGTCTTCAATTTGGATCGCCTCCCTATTGAATCGTCCCACATATCTCCTCAGGCTCTCCTCTTCTCTCTAAACGACGGTCAGTAGGTCGGTTGATATCTTTTTAGGGGTAATGGAGGCGATGAATCGTGCTTGGAATAGGGTGGAAAGTTAAGCAAAGGATGTGACAGACTTTGGGGGTAAGGTTTGATACCAGTCTTGAGCCAAGCACTTTAGTGTAGTAGGAAAAAGTTTACATAGAACATGATCTAGGTGAGTTTGAGCATTGATCATAGTTCAGAATTTATGGATATGGCTTTTAAGGCAGGTAGTTCCCTCGTATGATTCCATATGGGTGGGGATTCTAAATTTTGGGGGATAATTCTCCCTAATAATGCTATCACAAAAGGGCGAATCTGTTCGTAGGGCGAAATCCATTTCATTCACTCTGACCCCTATCTTTGTCATGACTTCCTGAACTTTCCTTTCTAGCTTTTCTGAGTCTTCTTCTTGTTCTCCATCTAACCAAGGTTTGGTATCTTTATTTCCTTGGTTTATCTGAGTATCTCCATTCAAAGGATCAAGTGGGTCTACTGCTGGGCCTGCTGTTTGGGATTGCTGAGTTATTGCTTATTTTAGCTCTTTCAACTGAGCAGTGAAGTCTGTGAAGGCAATCAAAAGGCTTTGCATGGTGGCTTGTGTTCTGATCAGGTTATTTAAATTTATAGGGTCATTTAGGTTAAGTAAGGCAGGATCACCCTGATGGTTAGCTTGGGAATTTTCTTCGTTGTTAGGAAGGTCAGGAAATAAGTTGAGGTCTAGGCCATTGTCACTGAATTCCGGATCCATGAATGTTGTTGAGAAATCTAGATTGAATCTTTAAGGTGGTACTTTATGCTCACCGCACCAATTGATGTGCTCATAAAGTATTTTGATCTTTAGCACATGTGTGGCGATCTTCCGTTCCTGCAAGACAACAAGTTAGAGGGTCCAGGCGATGTGCTTGGGGTCCACTCTGATGCTTAAGTCATAAAAGATGGAGATTAATGAACTCTTAGTTACTGAGAATTGTTTAGAATTGTGTTACCCGTTTAATGGAGAGAATGACACTATTTATAGAGGTATGCCTATGGTGCCGAATCCTTCTTGGAGTCGGATTATTCTCTTTTAGTATCGTACTTGGAGATTGACTCTAGTTTTAGAGTAGGATGTGGACTATGTAGGTGAGCTCCTAGCTCGCTTAGGGCGACTAGTTTATATTAGTGTGTAATAGTGTGGACTTATCATATAATTGGTTAGTTTTAGTCATTTAGATTATGATAGTGTCCAATATACTAATATGTGTTGTGTATGTTTGTATTCTTAGCACTCTCCTATATTTGTCTTCCTCTTCATTCATAAAATTGAATCAAATTTATATGATTGAATTGTTTTAATTAAATATTTATTTTTCAAATTAATTATTTGATTTTAAAACGAAGATCTTAGGGTTGCAATTTCTTTTCCATATAGATCACGTATTTCTACTACTCCCTTCATTCTTTTTTAATTGTCATTTTTTTATTTCATAAAGATTAAAAAATAATTAATTATATTAAGTTTCAAGAATAAGATGACTAAATTATCCTTATTGATTATAAAGTAATGGATAATATGTGCATTAATTATAGAGTAGATGATAAAAATATAATTGAAAAAAAAAATAAAGTCTTATTGATTTTCTAAAGTGACAGATGTTGGAATATTAGTTTATTGTGATTAACAGGGCAACTTAAGGTTTTGGAGAGTTTTAGGCAAAGTCATAAAATGAGATTTTCAAAATGAAAAAATATAATATAAATAAATAAATTTATAACTACCTACTTAATAAGTAGGTAGTTATGAGAATATAGTATAAGAAAAAAAATTATAGATTTGTGCTACTATTTAGGAAAAGCTAATAGAGTTAATTAGAATTTAGTTATCATTAGTGCTAGTTTCTAGATTACTATTGTTTTTTATTTTAAATTTCAATTTCTTAAACTAATTTTTAAGATGTTCTTATTTTATAGGTTTTTATTAAGTTATATTTCTAAAATTTTAGGCTTTTATTTTCTCTACTTTATAAACAACACTATTTAATTATTTCATAGGATGGAGTGTAGGGAACTATATTTCAATTAATTTTTATGTATATAAGAACCTAAAATTTGGATTATGAAAAAGAATTAAGAAATAGTTGGGCCAGCTGGCCAGGTAAGCATTATGATGCAAATTTTTTTTCTAAAAAATAGTTTTTTAATTTGTGATGGTTGGTGGTCGTGGTGGAACCGCAACCATCACCTTACCTTGTCTCATATTGATGTATTTTGAATAATTATTATTTTTATATTATTATTATTATATTTTTTTACAAAATAATAATTATAATGAATAATTTTTATATGTAAGTCCTTTATGTTAAAAATAACGAAAAATTGTATTTTTTTTAATTTAAATAGTTAAATTTATTTTTCAATTAATATAACTTTTAGATTTTTATACTATTTTCTCAAGCTCTTTTTGTTTTAAAATAGAGTTTTCTTTCAACCTTTTTCGGTTTATTAAAGGTATTTATTTAATTATTTTTTTAATTACATGAAAAATAATCATTTTTAATTAAGGTAAATAATTTTTTTTAAAAAAATAATAGTATAACATAAAAAATATATAATATATGTAGACATAATCTAATATTATGTAAATGCATATACAATATGGACAATTGACTTAAATTCAAATCTCTTCTATCTTCATGAACGAATCTATAATGATTTAACTAAAGGGACAATTTAAAATATTCACTTCTCACATAAGAAATATAATAATTATTTTCACCTTAAAATTAAAATAAAATAGAAAAAATTTATTACACAATTTTTTTCAATTGATTTATTAAAATATATTATAAAATGAAAATATTTATTTTGAATGTGTTCATTTTTAAAGATAGCCCAATAAAATTGCCCATGCTTTAGTTTGGTTTGCTTTCAATACTGAAGATAGTTTGTATTGGATGGAGTAAACACCATTCGAGTTAAGTTTGTTGATTTCTACATATGCTTCAATAGTTTATTTGTTGAATGAAGTTTTATTTTTTTAAAAAAAAAGTCAAACTATTTAAAGTGATAAAACTCTTTATGTGTTTCAATTGTTTAATTTTAAAATATTTTTCATAATAAAAATTATTTATCATTTTTTTTATTTTTAAATAAAAAATTTTAAAAATTAAACAATTGAAAAGGTTAATAATACTATAAATCATAAAAAAAAAAAAAAAAGACTTGTAATATTTACATTTTAAATAACCTAAAAAAATAATATAAATTTCAATTTCAATTTTATTTTGTATAATATGAGAAATTTAGAGAATAACATTTAAATTTAAATTTTATTTTGTCTAATTTAATCTAATGGTTTGGAGGTTGCACTGTGCTGGCTACCTCCATAAACTAAGATAAAGAAGAGTATGCAAAAGTGTTGGCCTTTGCATAGCCTTCTTACAACAAAAATAAAAAATATTTTTGGTTCTCCATTTCGAGCAAACTTAAGCTTGCCAATATCAGAACTATCATCGAACACTTTTACCCATAAACTTGATGTAGAGATTTCAGCTGGGGTACCCAAGAGAACATGAGCTGCACTAATTTCACCCACCTCTTGTAACTCTGAGATGCTCCACCCAAATTCACTAATCTTTTGCTTCAACACCTCCACAAAACAGATTTCCCTTCCCATTATAGATTTAGAGACTACAAGTACTAGCCACATACTTGATTCTCTAACAAATATACACTGAGAGAAATGGGGGGTGTAAGATCATTTGTGGCTAAGTGTTCATTTGATGGAATTTGAGGTATAGGAAGGGTGGGTATTGGGGTTGTGAGTGGTTTCAAGTTGTCATCAGAAAAGAAGTCTTCAACATCTGAACTCACTCTAACCATGTCATCATATGGCTCAATTTGGGATTGCTCACTTAACAAATCATCCTCATCAAGTTCTTTGTGAAACATTTCCAAATTGGCCT
>CATKHJ010574348.1:0-21396 GCA_949750685.1 Vernicia montana | reverse complement strand
GGCGGCACCGCCGGAGAACCAAAAAATGCCGTCGGACCCCCTGGCGGCGTTGCCGACACTGTGCCCGTACCTGCACTTTATAATTATCCTTTTGCCCATTTTTCAGCCCACTTTTCAACTCCTTTTTGGCCTTTTCACTCTTCCACTACCCAAAATGCCCCCACCTTCATTTCCTATAAATACCCCCCTCCATTCCTCATTTTGAACACACCTCAAGTATTTGTTGATTTGCTATCCACTTGCTTCCTCTCTCTCTCTCTCTATCTCTCTCTAATTAGCTTTTACTCTCTCTAATTAATTAGTTAGTTAATTAAAAATTAATTTTAATTAACTATTAATCTTTTTTTTTAAATTCCCATCCACTCTCAATTAATTAATTAATTAAAAATTAATTTTAATTAATTAATTTTTTTTAAAAAATTAAATTTTCACTCAAATTGATTAATTAATCCTTTTAATTAATCATTTTAATTAATTAATCTTTTTAATTAATTAAAGTTTGAGCAATCAAAAACTCTTTTTTCAAAATGATCTCATTTTTTGAAACGGAACTCCGCTCCGGTAAAACCACTCTCCCACCACTCAAATCAACCCAAAAGAATGTATAATCTCTTACCCTCAATCAAACCTCAAATCAAATCAAACCAATCAAATCTGACTGATTTTTAAACCTCCTTCCACCCCATATTAGAACGAACTGCGCGGGTTTTGATCCTCATTCAATGGGGTACGTAGGCAAACTTGGAATCTAAATCCAAGTTTCAAATCCAAATCCCAACCAATCCCCTCCCCCATTTATTTTCCATGTAAATTTATGCTTTTCCATGTAAATTGTAATTAATATTATTTAGTTAATTATTTTTGGAGTAAAGGAGCGATTTTGTGATTTCCCTAATACCCATAAGGGTTAGAGGAAATACTCTCCTTTACTTATGGATGTTTAAATACTCCCTCTTTAAATACTTGCTCTTTATTTTTCCATCTGTCTAATAATTATGTCATGTTCATACATTATGAATTGTCATCAATATTTGTCATTCATGAAATCATTTTTCAAAAGTCAGATCAAATTTAAGTGCCAAACCGAGATTATTTAAAACCAAAAACTTAATTCCCGAGCCCAAACTTGGTTCGAAAATTAGTGATTTTATCCTTGGGTAAATTAATCAAAGATTAAAAAATTTGAGTCAAGTTGGGTTTTTCCTTAATTTTTCCATTTAAAATAAATTAGGGTGGCGACTTCCGAATCCTTTTCAAAAATCAAAAATCAATTTTCTGATGTGATAGCCGCTTCCAATCGTGAGCCCCAACACCCGTTCCTTAACCTCTCTTAAAAATCGCTCTCGTCTTTCCTTAAGGCATTTTCCCGAGCGAGGGGAGGGGCGTTCGGGCGAGACCTCACATGGTGGAATAGAGACTAATAGGGTACTATGGGGAGCCTACTAGAAGTAATCGGCGAATGTCATGGGATCTGCTTCGAAGACTTACGGCGAGTTCTAGTCTCCCTTGGTGCATCATTGGAGATTTTAATAACTTAATGAGCAGTGAAGAGAAGCTTGGGGGTGCTCCATATCCTAATTGGCTATTGGAGGGATTTTCGGGAGCCATAAGTGATTGTGGACTGATTGATCTAGATATGGTTGGGTACCGTTTCACCTGGGAACTGGATAAGGGATCTGATAGCTGGGTGGATGAGAGACTTGACAGGGCTCTAGTAACTGACCGATGGATGGCAGAGTTCAGATCTGCGAAGGTATGGAATCTCGAATTCACTTCTTCTGATCACATGCCAATATTTTTGGATCCTGTTTCTAAGACTTGGGTTTATACCCAAAGAAAGTTCCGTTTCGAAAATGCATGGTTGAGGGAAACAAAATGCGGTGAAGTTGTAAAAAGGAGTTAGGTCAGTGTAATGAGAAGGGGAATTCAAGATAAAATTAATAATTGCGGATTGGAATTATCTAGATGGAAAGCAAAATTAACAAGTGACTTTAAGAATCGTTTAAATTGTTGTAAGAATATACTGAGTGCTCTCAAGGGCAAGCGTGAAATGGGCTCAGTTCGTAAGTATGCAGAGGTTCAGCATAAGTATTTTGAAATTATGAATCAACAAGAAATATTTTGGCGGCAGTGAGCAAAACAACTCTGGGTGCGAGAAGGTGACCAGAATAGTAGATATTTCCATGCCTCAGTTACAACGAGGCAAAAAGCAAATACTATTGTCAAGCTGCGAAATGTTGAAGGTGAGTGGGTAGACTGGGATTCTGGCCTCGATGTTATGGTTGGAGATTATTTTAGAGACTTTTTTCAATCAGTTGGCAGTGATGGAGAGCAAGTTATATCCAGTGTCCTAAAAATTATCTCTGAAGAGCAGAATGATCAGTTATTGAAGGAATTCACAGGTAAGGAAATTCGCGATGCTTTGTTTGAGATGAATCCTAATAAATCTCCTGGTCCGGATGGAATGAATCCAGCTTTTTACCAAAAATTTTGGGGAATAGTGGGAAGGGATGTAGAGGTGGCAGTAAATAGCTTTTTGAGTAGCAATTCTCTTCCGGATAGGCTGAATGATACTAATATTGTTCTTATTCCTAAGAAGAAATGCCCTGAGGTTATGGGGGATTTGAGACTGATCTCTTTGTGCAATGTCTTGTACAAAGTGGTGTCAAAGGTTCTTGCTAATCGTCTAAAAAGTGTTATTCCTTATGTCATCTCAGATGCGCAAAGTGCATTTATTCCAGGGAGATTAATTTATGATAACATCATGGTCTCATTTGAAATTATGCACTATTTGAAATGAAAAAAGCAAGGAAAGGATGGTTTTATGGCTCTCAAGTTGGACATGAGCAAAGCTTATGATAGAATATAGTGGAGTTTTTTAAAAGCTATCTTGGAAAAGATGGGTTTCCACAGCAAGTGGATTGATCTTATAATGATGTGTGTTACTACAGTTAAATATAAGGTGGTCCATGGTTGGCATGAAATTGGGCCTATTGTTCCGCAAAAGAGACTAAGGCAAGGGGATCCACTTTCCCCTTACCTGTTTATTTTGTGTGCTGAAGGTCTTTCATCCTTGATAAATCAGTTTGAAATGAGGGGCTTAATTTATGGATGTAGGGTGGCTAGGGGAGCTCCTACCGTAACACATTTACTATTTGCAGATGATTGTTATATTTTTTGTAAGGCAAATGAAGAGGAGAGTGGGAGAATGGGACATATTTTGCAGAGTTATGAGAAGGCGTCGGGGCAAGTGGTGAATATGCAAAAATCATCTATTTCCTTTAGTTCAAATGTCAACCAAGCCTACAAATTTGATATCTGTAGAGTTTTTGGAATTCTGGAAGCCATTGGGAATAACATTTATTTGGGATTGCTGAACATGATGGGAAGAAATAAGAGTGAATTTTTGGGGTTTATAAAGGAAAGAGTTAGAAGCATAATTCAAAATTGGAAAGGAAAATTATTATCTAGGGCTGGTAAAGAAATTCTCTTAAAAACAATAGCTCGGGCAATTCCTAATTATGCCATGAGTGTTTTTCAGCTTCCTATTGATCTTTGCAAAGAAATTAAAAGAATGATGTGTGCTTTTTGGTGGAATTCAAAGAAGAATGGGGGGAAGGGTATTTGTTGGATGAGTTGGGATAGAATGAGTGCTATCAAGAGCGAGGGTGGAATGGGGTTTAAAAGTGTTAGAGATTTTAATCTACCTCTCATTGGAAAGCAAGGGTGGCGTATGCTTTCTAATCCTGGTTCATTGATGGCTCGAATTTATAAAGCCAGGTACTTCCCTAAAAGTACCTATCTTGACGCCAATGTGGGTAATAACCCAAGTTACATTTGGTGTAGTGTAATGGCAGCTCAGCATTTGGTTAGAGAGGGTTGCCATTGGAGGATTGGTAATGGTTCTCAAATTTCTATCTTGCATGATCCATGGCTCCCTAATAATAAGAACCCATTTATTACAACAAATAGGATAGAATTGGAGGGGCAGACCATGAATAGCTTAATAGTGGTAGGGGATAATAAATGGGATGGTGATTTGATAAATGATGTTTTTAATGTATGGGATTGCAGGTTGATTCAGTCTATCCCATTGGGTTACAGAGTTACTGAAGATGGTTGGCAATGGGTTAGGGAGAAGAAGGGTATCTATTTTGTCAAAAGTGCCTATTTATTAGGTAGAGAGATGAAGGGGTTGGTTGGAGGTGCTGCAAATTTAGGTTTTTGGTGGAAGATTTGGAACTTGAAAATACCACCCAAAGTAAAAGAATTTTCTTTGGAGGACTGCTGTTGGTTGTCTTCCCACGAATTCTCAGCTTAAATTGAAACATGTGGTTATTAATCCTTATTGCCCTGTGTGTCATGAAAATATGGAAACTATTCTTCATTCCTTAGTTTTATGTCCATTTGCTAAGGACTGTTGGACAAGATCTTCAATAGGCTTTATATTAGGCAATGCTATCTCTTTTATTCAATGGTTACAAATTGTTATGCAAATTTGTTCGAAGGAAGAAGTTGAGCTGGGCGTTATGCTGTGTTGGACTATCTGGCAACATCGAAATGATATAGTCTGGTCAAGAAAGGCAAGAACAGCTCAGATGATTGTCTCCAATGCTAGCACGATGCTTAATCAATGGAGGCAAGCACAGGCAAGTCAAGAGGAAACTGAGAAGTGAGGTTAGCACATCAGAGAAGGGGACTTGAAGTGGACAAAACTAAAAGAAGGTTGGCTTAAAGCAAATGTAGATGTGACACTTTTTGAGAATCCACAGAAGATGGGTTTAAGTTGTGTCATTAGAGACCACTTTGGTTCTTTTATAGCTGCTCGATCTCATGTTGTAGATGGTTATGGTGATCCAACAATAGCAGAAGCATGTAGTATAAGAGAGGCACTGAGCTGGATAAAGGACAGAGGTTGGTCGCGTGTTGTGTTGGAATCTGATGCTCTTGTTGTGATTCAAGTGTTAAGAAGTCCAGACGTATTTGCCTCAACTTTGGGCTTGATTGTGCAAGATTGTAAGAATATCTTGTCTCAAATGGAATCTGTTTCTCTCAAATTTGTTAAGCATTCAGCGAATTTGACAACTCATACTTTAGCTAGAGTGTCAAATTCCTTGTGCTGGATACAGTGTTTGGGAATCCAATATTCCCAGTATTTTATCTTTTATTTTGTTATATGATATTTCCAATTAATGAAGAAGCTTACATTTCCATTCAACAAAAAAAAAAAAAAAAAAAAAAAGGAATATAAATTAAAATGATGGGCTTAGTGTTAGGTTCAAGCCATGACATATAGGCCCAAAATTAAATACAACCACCTCGAAATTTCAAAATCCAAATAGAGCCTAATTTGGATTGTTTCTAGGGTTTTAAGAGCTCTGCGATTAGCTGCGGAGCTAAATTCGATATCTGGTTGTGGATCTCTTCGAATCTTTGTAGCCGAGGAATCTCCTTTAAGGTAAAGCCCATTATTGATTCTTATTTACTCGATCTGTTGCCATGCAACCATCGATTCTCATTTTTGTTTATTGTAAACCCTAATCGGTAAATCAACAAAATTATTCTTTATTATTATTATTATTGTTAATTCATAGGCCATTTCGATTTCTCTTGCTAGATTTTTTAGTTTTATGTGGAAATTGTTTTCTTGTGATTTTGGATTATGTTGGTAGGTTGGTGCTTATTTTGGTTGTGATAATGGCTCGGGTTTACGTGGGGAATTTGGATCCCAGAGTCTCTGAGAGGGATCTTGAAGATGAATTCAGGATGTATGGTGTTCTTCGAAGGTAATTTGTCGTATCTATTTTGTTATTTTTATTTAATGTTTCTGTTTTTATGTTGCACTGAGGGGTAAGGACTAGGGATGGTTTGTGCTTTTATGTTGTTGGAATATTCAGATTGATATTAACTATTAGTGGTTTTTGATTTGTAATAAAATTATGCAGTGTGTGGGTTGCACGAAGGCCACCAGGATATGCTTTTGTTGAGTTTGATGATCGCAGGGATGCTATGGATGCAATTCGTGCATTGGATGGTGAGTATATAAAATTCTTTTGCTGTTTATTGTCTATGTTGATGATTTTTGTTACACTATTTTTTTTTTCTTATTTGGGCAATTTTCAAGTTTTGGTTCTTGTCATCCTTTGTTCTTTATCAATGCTTTATTTTCTTACTTTCTCTTCATGTTTTATTTTTCCCCCTGCTATATGCCAGTGTAATCTTTTTGATTTCCTTGGTGTGAGTTCTAATCGGCTTATTCGTCTCATACTACATCCCTACATATTGAGGGGCACTAGAACTTGGATGATTAATTATTTTGAAACATTCTGCTAAGATGCTAGTTTGTTTTACAGGGAAGAATGGATGGCGTGTGGAGCTTTCTCATAATTCCAAGGGTGGTGGTGGCGGCGGCGGCCGTGGTGGTGGTGGTGGTGGTGGTGGAGGACGTGGACGTGGTGGTGAAGACTTAAAGTGTTATGAGTGTGGTGAACCTGGTCATTTTGCTCGAGAGTGCCGCCTGCGCGTTGGTTCACGAGGTTTGGGAAGTGGGCGCCGCCGAAGCCCAAGCCCTAGACGCCGGAGGAGTCCAAGTTATGGGTATGGGCGCAGGTGCGTCATATGCATTTACCTTTTTCTTTTTCTTTTTTCCTTCTCATATGCTTTCCTGGATGCTACAGATTGCACATGCTATCAGTTATTGTCCTGCTTTTCTTTTGTTTTTCACCCCTTGCCAATGTAGTAGGAGTCTAAGATGTGTATGGATGCAGATTGGCAGGTGTGACAAATATGCCTTCCCTCTTTCCTCTATGGCTCTTCCCACCCTGTTCCCTTCCCTGCCACTGCTTGACTGCTTTGATTATAACTATTTTATAACTTAATGTTTGTTCTTTTTTATGCTTGCTTGTGCATTATATTTTAGAAGTTACAATCAATGTTGACTTCTTAATTTTTTGGATTTATTCATCACAAATATTTTTGCCGAGGAAAGGGAAGTATTTTTTTTATGTGATTGTAATGGAGGAAAATAATGTGAAAGCTCTATGAATCCAAAGGCTTTTATATTCAGAGACAGGAGTTATGTCCTCAATGAGGTTGATGAAATCCACCTAAATAAAACATCTAAGGCTTGCATGAAATCATCATTTGGCAGATACCATCCCTTGGTATTACTAACCTGATATTTTTATATTTATTAATAGTACTCGCTTGATCCCAGTTTTTCTTGCTTCCAATTTGGATTGATATGGCTTTCTGTTATTGAGTTTCTAAGTACCTTTTATTTTTTATCTTTTCTATCTGTTCCTGGTTAATTGCCAGCTAGGAAAGATGCTGATCAGTGACAAGATTGACTATATACATTTGCTGCCTTTGCAATTTCTCTCTTTACAGGAGCTATAGTCCCCGTGGTAGAAGATCTCCAAGACGTCGCAGCCTATCACCTCGCCGTGGTCGCAGCTACAGCAGATCTCCTCCATATCGTCATGCCCGTCGTGATTCACCTTATGCTAATGGGTGCGTAGATTTTTAGTTACTTTGCACCAAACTTTATGTTGTTGTATATTATCCTGCCACCGTTAAAACTGTTGAGCCAATACTTTTACTGCTAAAAAAATTTAAAGCTGAGACATTTGAAGTCCAATTAATGATTATAGAAAAACAAATTAAAAGTGGGAATAACCAGCTTTCATCTGTTGTGTATCAATTGGCTTGTTTGTTGGTTCTAGAAATGTTGCACATGTGATGTACAAAATTGCTGAAGAGCTGTAAGTTGTGAAATATTATTTATATATTTCCAGGCTTATATGCATGTTTTGTCTTTGCAGAGATTAAAGCTGGAAGTCGATCTGAAGCAAGAGTGGAAGGACTTTAAAATGAGGCAATATCTGCTATACTGTAGTTCTAATAGGACCAGTTGATGTTAGTTATGTTCATGTCATGACTATGAGGTTTGTTAGAAACATGGTTTTGGATGGCTTCATCAAAGTGTTTCGGCCGCTAAAGCTTGGGACACTTTTATGTCGGCCGACTCGGCTTGCTGTCTCAGCTGCTTACTGAATCTTGGAGGTCGCTTTCATACTTTAAATTGCAACCTTATTGCTGTTTATAATACTTAATATTTAGTTATTATGGTGGTATTAGTGTATTTGGGGTAATTGTTTCTAAAAGATTTATGTGTTTTGTTTTGAGGTGCGGTTTTCGACCAAAACGGCATTGTTTCGCCACTTTACTGCATCTTAGTGCACACGGTTTTTCTCCATCTCAGCTTGAATTCCATGTTGAAATTACGAATATTCAGAAACTTGGTTGTGTTGGACACTTTTTACTGCATTCTTCTGCAACAAAGCTTCTGTCCCACTTACGACCTTTACATTTCTGCTAGCTCCTTGAAGAAGGTGAAGCCTGTTTATATTAGTGTCCCCAACTCTGCATGTCTGCACTTCATCATGTCATAGTCTTGCTTAATGTTACTTCTCCAAGTAAATGTTGAACCTGCAATGCGAACAACCCGTTCTTGTGTGGTTTGCATCGACAAATTGTCATGATCTAGTGTATATCTACTTTTCATCCATGGGTTGCCCTTTAGGCGCTCTGTTTTCCAGTACAGGTGGACAGCTCCAGGTAAGTGTCTGCAGAAGAATTTCAAGAATATGTTTTTTCATGAATGGCTTCATGTGAGTGTGGAGGGAAAGGATCTAAGGTAAATTGTTTCAATGGTTGTTTTGGTGCTTTGGTTAGATGTGTAGTTCATTCTGCTGCATCCCCACCTTGTTCTAAGTGTTGTGTTGCTATAAGTCATGACCGGATAACCTTCTCAAAATGGTTGAGACCTACCTCAGATTGATGGCAAAAGGCAAATTAGTTGTCCTACTGGTGGATTTTATGGTAGTATTCCAATTGACACCAAAACCTTTTTTGTTTCCTTTTTAATTTTTTGGATCCCTTTAACGCTATCCATGTCTTTTTTTTTTTTTTCCTTTGTCATGTAACTTGTTAAAATCAACAATTCACTTGTTCTTCGTTCGTTTTCCAGATTTTTTTTTTAGTCATTGGTCAAATATGTTTTTGGGGCATGCTGCGGTAGTTAGGTTGTTTATGTTATTTTGATTTCAAATATAAGATACAAATTCCGGTACAATCTAATGATTTGACCTACAATTGTATTGTTTTACGTGTGAATTGTTCATTAATAAAAGTTTGTTATTAATTAGAGATGATGCTATAACATTGTATTAGACTATTCCTAGTTCTAACCAAGTTCATTTTGTGTATTGGGCAAAGTTGGATATAGAGAAAAATCACGTGTTTGTGTTATTCATTATTTTGAAATTTTGAACAAACAATGCCAAAATTTATTCTTTCACTTTATCATTTTTAGTAAGGTAAGGATTTTCCACATATTCGTAGTGTGAATGGTTAAAAAAACTGGTTCTTGGCCACAGATTTCCATCCCATAGTAGAAGATAAATAATGGCAATTAGCAAAGAATAAATCCCAAATCAAATGCGTTCCATGTTTTAAATTTTGTAAGAATTTAATTCACTTTAAAAATGAATTTTAATAGCTTCTAATCATAGTGTTTTCTCAAAATACAGCACCAAAAGCATTTGCCTATCAGAACTTGTTTCTTTGTTTGGTGGTTTGTTCATTGCCATGCCTCTCTGCTAGATGCTAAGGAGGCAATGGCATTTTAGTTCAAAATAGTTTGTTTTGATTAGGCATGTGCTCAAGTGGTACTATCGTAGGCCTATTTATTTATTTATTTTGACTTTTGACTGTGCTTCGAATTTGGTGCAATTTAAAGAAAGTTGATGAAGTTGAAAGAGAGGTTAAATAAATTAGGTGAGAAATTATTAAGTTGCAGGGTAGAGTTACGCAACTCAGCCGAGTTCCCTATCATCAGTATCAATGTGTGGACCATGCTGTATTTGCTTCTTCATGTTTGCCAATGGAATTAAGTTTCGTACACTAACAAGGCCATTTTTTTAAGGTAACATTGCAATCAAACTTATTTATTAATTAGGAGACTAGCAGAGGCTTTTTCATTCACTAACGTTTTAGTTTTCTATTAAGAAAAAGACGAGGCTTTGAATCCTAATACTTAGTACGCTATTGAACTTATTAATCCAATGGCTTTCCTATAAAACTTCACTGCATTCTCAGATTCTACTGCAGTACTCCACTCCTTAACGGGTTGATCTGACCAAGAAGAGGGAGGAAAAGTCAGGGAAACCTTTGTGGGAGTTTTCTTTTTAAAGGGGAGGAAAAGTAAAGGAATGCCCATGTTCCCAATATATTGAAAATGTTAATTTTTAGATTGTCTTTCATTTCCTTCCCGCTCTCCTCTCCCCCTCCTTTCTCCTTATCTTCCAACCATCCCCCCACATACCTATGAACAGAGAGCCGATTGAATGCTTTAACGTGTACATTAAGGGAAACATATTTAAAGTCACTGAATTGAATCTTAAAAATTTGCATACTCTGGCTGCTAATTATAAGGAATGGCGAATGATCTTTTAACTCAAACAATCAAAATACAAGTTCTTCTTCCTACTAAAAAAACATACTCTGAAAATAACATAAAATTAAAACCTCAACTTATTCCATGTCTGATGCCAGATGGACTATTTTGGTGTTCTTCAAAATTCCTTCATTTAGCTTTTGAATCAATCACCTTCTTTGCAAAAGATGGCAAACAGAAGGCAGCTGTATGAATCTGTAATCAAGAGCACACGTTAATACACGAAGAGAATAACAAGGTTACAATCATGTGCATTGGTTCTTAAGAAAATAATTTACTGTGGAGGATATAATACCTCTGCATTATAAAATTTTAAAGGTCTTGTGTTATCACTAGCATCTATGGGATTCACAGGATGCTTGAAGTCAACATGAGGTCCCTCAGTAGAGCAAAGCATGAAACCAATCACCCCACTGAAACAGAGTAAAAACCGTCGATCAACATTATCAAGGAACCACAATAAAATCAGTGTGTCAAATGCAATAAATTGCATACATTGGTCTAGTTCCACACGATTCGGAAAGTTGGAAAACAGGATGCAAAAAATTGTTTAGGGGTAAAACACAACATATGTACTCAAGGATGCAAGGGAGTAGAGGCACAGATGGCAAACCTGGGATAAGTAGGAACAGTAGTCCAGGCATAATTAACAGATCCTTTGAAGATCTGACGGCAGTTAGCTACAATATCCTCAATGATGTGCATATGAAGCCATATGCTTTCTGCCTGAGTACATACAACCCCTCCAGGACGCAGAGCCTTTGCTACTGACTCAAAAAAGGGCTTCTCAAAAAGCTCTTGTGCAGGACCTGAGCGATCAAACACAATGGCTTGTAAGCTGAAATAATATTCCTGAGCTCCTCCCAGTATAAAAATTCATAAGGTTGTATGGATTCCGTTACCTATTGGATCAGAAGAATCTACTATAACTGCATCATATGTTCCAGCAGGAACAGCCTTTAAAAATGCAACTCCTACATGATTTGACAGAATATCCACAATATAATTATCAAAAAAAAAAAAAAGAAATAAAAAGGGATTAAATGATGAAGTAGCAGTTCATACCATCACCAATATTGAGTGTCACACGAGGATCCTCAAAACCAACAGCCATATCAGGGAAAAATTCTTTAGAAACCTGGAAAACACAAACAGAAAGCATAGTTATAATATTGATATCATAGTCAAAGGAAAAAGCTACTCGGTCCACAATGGAAAACAATTGGAACCCATCTAAGATGAAGCACAGAATAACTTCCATCATGAGGAACAAATTTCTTTTAAGGAAACACTCTCAGAGCATAAAAATCTGGAGAACACCCAAAAACAGGAAAAAAATTTTAATTGTCCTCACTTCAACAACCATCTTATCAATTTCACATATGTCAATCTGCTCAACAGAAGAATGCCGAGCCACTTCTCGCAGGACCCCACCATCTCCTCCGCCAATAACCAAAACCTAAAAGAGAAACAATACAGTGAGAATTGAAAGAAGGGAAGATATAAAATATAAACAGTCATCATACCAAATGTCACATATGAAGAAAACTGCTCTAAAGGACATAGTACATAATAAAATACTTAAGCACAGTATTTTACTTCAACAAATTTAACGATTTTTTTTTTGTTTGGAAAGGACTGTGATTGAATATTGAAGGTATTTGGATTCTCAAAATTCTTTTTTACTCTTTTTCCTCTTTTAGCTTTGAAATTCCCAAAGGCACAAGAAAACAGACAGAGTACCATATCTAGAATGTCCTGGCATCCTAATAAAGGCAAGGCAATGAAAATCGCTTGCACGCAACTGATCATTGTGTCTTTTTTGTCTCGTTCATATAGGATCCTTAGCAATAAATATGAAACTAATATTGTCTTCCCCTATTGCCATATATGGATAACTACGAAATGAATGGACAACATAGTAACATAATGCATTAAGAAAAAATCTCAACCATGATTATAAGTGTCGCAAAGTTTGTAAGAGCTATCAGTTTCAAGAGAACTGGCAACAATTAATCAGACAAATGAGACTTGTCTATTGATTCTTTTCCAATTGATCCTTTGATCGTCCAATTAACATAATTACCTTCTTCGGGTTTGGAATTGAGCAGAGTGGGAGGTGAGTAATCATTTCTTGATATGCACATTCATCCCTCTCTGTGAGCTGAATAACTCCATCCAAAACAAGAACCTTGCCATATGTTGATGACTGCAAAAGGATAAAAAAAAAAATACAACTTAAAATTGGCATATATTGATATACCATGTGTTAAACACGAGTAAAATAAAGAAAATTCAAAATTAATGTCCCTGGAGCATCAACCACCTGAAAGACCATGACATTCTGGTAGTCAGACTTTCCTTGGAATAGGATCTTCTCCACTTTTAAGGAATGTGCCTCTCCTACAAATTTCAAAGTATGAATTTAAAATAAAGCTTTATAGTCAAAAGGCAACACCACCACTGCAAGCAGGGGAAAATACATTTTGCAGAGCTAACCGAGCTTCAATTTTCAAACATTACATAAAGAAAAGCACCACAAGAGAAATGCTTTAAAGAGGCAGAGAGAACAGGGCAAAAAAAAATTACACAGAGTATACTTCAACATATTGCCAGTCTTAAGAAGAGATAAAGCCAATGGTGAAATGATTGACATCTCAAGTAAACAACAAAAAAATCGTGCCTCTAAATTCAAAAACTGTGAGAAAACTCTAAAGTTCACAGATGACTTTCAAAAATTCAACTTCCTCAGAAAAGAAATCAACAAGCCAGAGAATGACTATCTGAGAACTATACAAAAGAAGAAAATGAATGTTCAACCAAAAGGGGCATTAAACCAAATAATTGAATGAAAACAGGCCAGTGTTATTTACAGAGCAGGTAAAGTATTGATATTAGCAGAGGAAAAAAGCCATCAGCATATATCAACATCAGACTGAAACGAATATATCAATTTTTGCATCAGAAAGACGGCAACACGGGATTTTTGGGTTGGTAATTACATTAATGGAAAGGGCTTGCTTTCTTCTTGTCAATTTGTCATCATCATCAGCAACGCAATATTGGGTTTTGGCTTTTGGGTTCGGGCTCCGTTCGATTATAGCTTTCCTAGTAGAGGGCCAAACACTCAATATTGAGTAATATATAAATATAAAACAGAAGCAAAACAGTGAAGCCATGGATAATAAGATAAACAAAGAAATCATGAATCCATCAATGAACAATTGAAAAGCAAACTACCCAGATAAAGACATACACAGAAAACTCTATATATATCCACATATATAGTCAAAATAGATAAAAAAAATTAATACAGGAATTAGATAGGAACATAACATACCAGGCCATAATGGGCTAATCTCAGAGAACCAGCCAGGAATAACAGAGGATATATAATCATTATTAGTATTATCGGTGTTACCCTCTGTCTCCATAGCCACAGTGGTAGCAGAGACCCCATTCTCTTCATCTTCTCTGGGCCTTTTCACTGGCAAGTCATTGCTAGAAATAACAACACTTTCTTCAGCCATAGGAAGAGACTCTGTTTCTCTCTGTCTCAAAAACAGAGAAGCCAAAAGCCAAAAAAAAATCCCAAAAAACTAAAAAAAAATAGTGAAGAGAATGAAAACAATCTTGGGTATTGGTTTATATAAGGTAAAGAATATAAATAAGTAATGAGAATTGGAATCAGCTTAGTAAAGACGCGAGCTTTGTTGGGTGTTGGTGTTGGTGTTGGTGTTGGTGTCTCTGTTTTTTAATGGGGGTATTACAGAGAAATAAGGAGTATTATTTTGATAGAAGTGTCTGAGTGTGGCTGTGAGATAAAAGTACAAATATAAAATGATAGGGCTCTCAATTAGGGTTGGGAACTTTGGGATGGGAGGTTTCCTTATTTTATTATAATTGTTCTTCTTTTTCTTTAGTTTTTTTTTTTTTGCCACAGTTCTTTCATTTAATTAAAGTTTCAGAATATCGATGTCCTTTTGTTTTTTTATTTATTATTTAATACCCCTGTTTTTGTGTAATTTTACACAGTTGCCACACATCTTAATTCTTTTATACATTTAATTAACTGTGGATATTTTTTTTTTAACATTAGGGGAAATAGGAAACTCAATCATTAATGTTAATCGATTGTCTAGTAAATAATTGTTGGGTAAATTATTATTATTAATGAAATGTTTTTTTTTTAAATATAATAAATTAGTCTTTTAATTTTAATTTCATCAATGAATCAGTCTTCTATTCATTTTTACTATTAAAAAATTTGTAAAAAATTAAAATATTCTTTATTTACACTTATAGTGTGTTTGGTTTTGGAGAAAAATGAAATGAAATGAGAGGACAGGGAATATATTTAACCTATTCTCTCATTGTATGTGCGGTTTATGTGTCTCTTATTCAAGAAAGTTCATTATCCCGTGAATGGGTTAACGGAGAGTGGGCTGGAGTTTCAACTTGCTACATCGGTAATGTAAAATGTGTGTGTGTGTGTGAGCTATAAAGGTTAGCGTGCCTCTTCAAAATTACCATGATTTTGAAGTATGTATGTATCCATTCTCTGTTTTTGTGTGTGTTTGTATGTATATTCATTTAAAAAAAAAATGGTTAAATTTTCCATCTCACTTAAAATTAAAAAAAAAAAAAATTATGCTTTATTACCTAAAATAAATATGCCAAGCCCAAAGAACATGAAGGATTCCTTAACCCAATCAAAATTATAATTTAGCGTCACTAAGCCTTTAATAAAATCTGGCCATATTACCTAATCTATTGATTTTTGTAAGCCTCAGTGAGGCAAAGCAAGGACCAAGGACTCAAATCGAAAAATTAAAAAAAAAAAAAAAAAGAGGCCAATCAGTGGGTACCTCATTCTCATATCATTCCAATCAGCTTCTGTAGATGCCATAGCCTATTCAGATGAACGATGACGGGATCCGCTGGTGGCGACGGCGAATGATGGTGCTCGCTGCTGAGGAGCGTCTCTCGCTAGGTTTGCGAGCTGCGGCTTGCTGCTGCAAAATCAGTGTTTAACTGCTGCAAATAAAATAAAATAAAAATAATTTTAAATTACAAAAAAATAATAATTAAATTACTAAAATAAATTCGATCAGTAACGCATGATGTATATAAAAGGAAACTAATTTTGGTTATTGATAGTTTATTATTTACACTAATCATTTTGTACAAATACAATATGATCTTTTCCCATTTTATTTATGTTGTTCAGATTATTTAAATTTTGATGTAGTAAACCACCTTATCGATTTTTTTTTTTTATTTTACATTATTGTATTTTTATAAGTCCCAAATAAAATTTTTAAAAACACTGAATATAATATCTTTTTATTATTTTTTCAATTAATTTATATATATAATAAACTTGGTGTATATATATATATATATTCAAAATTATCAAAAAATAGTATTTAAATTTAATAAAAAATTAATAATAATAATAATAATAATAATAATAATAACTCATATATATTAAGATATTTTAAAAATATATAATTAAAATCACGTTTTGCAACTATAATTATAATAATAATACTCTTAATTGCTTATATGTTAAAAATAAATATAATATACATATAATTAAAATTAACAAACGTTACTTATCTGTAACGAACATTACCTATCTTGAAACTTTCAAGACATAAGAGAATAATTAAAATATCACGTTCATTCATAGAAGTCACCAACATTATCTAAGCATAGAATAGTTGAGAGAATTTTTCAATTGGATATTAAAAGTTAGAGATAGCACTATTGACAAAGCTAATGATGGTGAAACAGTTGTAGAAATTCCTAATGATATCCTTATCAAAGATCCAATCAATCCCATTGCAACAATTATTGATAGCACATATCCAAATTTATTGAAGAAATTTAACGAAGGCAATTATTTGCAAGATCGAGCCATCATTGCTTCTACACTTGATGTTGTAAATAAGGTGAATGAATATGTGATGTCTTTATGGCCAAGTAATTAAATAACATATCTAAACTCTGATAGTGTATGTAAGGTTGATGAAAACTCAAATAATTATGAAGATGTTCACACACCATAATTTTTGAATAGTATTACATCTTCTGGTATGCCAAACCACAAACTAACGTTGAAGGTTGGAGTTCCTGTAATATTGTTTCGAAATATAGATCAATTTTATAGTTTGTGCAATGGAACGAGATTAATAGTCACTCAATTGGGAAAACATGTGATAGAAGCAAAAGTAATTTCAGGAAGCAATTTCAGATATAAAGTTTTCATATCTCGCTTGGTCTTAACACCATCAGATCTTATATTACCTTTTAAATTCCAACGAAGACAATTTCTATTGGTTATTTGTTTTTCCATGACAATTAATAAAAGTCAGGGGCAATCTCTCTCACATGTTGAACTGTATCTTCCACGTCTAGTTTTTAGTCATGGCCAATTTTATGTAGCAATATCAAGGGTTAAAAGCAAAAGTAAATTGAAAATCCTAATTTGTGACAAAGATGGCCGAACATACAATACAACAAAGAATGTAGTTTTCAAGGAAGTGTTTCACAATTTAATGTAAAAAGTAGAATTAGGATATAATCTAAATCCTACTCTTACAATTTAATAATTTGACACAAGGTACTATTTTTCACACTTAACTGTATTTCAATTAAAAAATAATGTCATTTTCAATGTTCATTGATTTGCGCTCTTTTTGGTTTGTAACAAGTGGATTTGAGTCTCATGAAAAAAAATACTCAACGTCTTATTGGAATTCGGTAAATTATGAAGAGATCCTTTTTCCTCATATTTATTTTATTTTCCTTGAATAATCTTTCAATATGGGTTTCTTAATATCCGTTGAAAAATCAATTTAGTGTTTCTCATGTAATTATATACAATGAGTAAAATGATATGAGTTACTTTTGTCATACAATTATCTAAAATATTTTCAATTTCAATATATAGCATTTTGGAATTATAGTTTGATTTATTATTACAATATATGAATTTAGAATCAATAAAATGTACAATCCCACTACAACGCGCAGGTTTGTATATAGTATTATCTGAGCATAGTAATAAACGTTATTGAGTAGTAACGAATGCTACCTATTGAAGGACTTCTAACACAGAAGAGAATATTACACTCGTTCATGAAAATTACCAACATTATCATAGCAATGTAACGAACGTTACTGGAAAGTAATGAATATTTCCTATCGTTTTCAACGAACGTTAGATATCTTTTGATAAAAACAACACTGTTTTGTGCTTTTTAATTGATAAAAAAAATCTAAGAACCCAATTTATCAGGAAAATTCAGATCGATTCGTCCGAGTCACCGAGTATTTTCTGGTTCTAAACTTTCCCAGTTTCACTAGGTAACCCAATCTGATATATGGATCGATCCCTAATCTTTTCGGTTGAACTAGCAAGTTGGATTCAGATTTAAAAACATAGCATAAAATACACAGTCAGCAATTCGTATTTTTACACGCACTTATGAGCGAGTAGCTTCCCTGCTGAATGCATATATAGAATTGAAATGACTTAAAACTCCATTGTTCTTTTTCTTCTTCCTCTTCTTCTTCTTCTTCAAACGGTGGAAAATCTTAGCCTATGGGTCAGCCCGACGGTGGAAAATCTTCACCTCAGAGATCAATTTCTCGGGCATTAACTGTCTCATTGCAGTGTTTGCAGTTCATTTACTCTCTTTCCATTTCAAATATACAGGCAATTTAATTGAAATTATTGACGAACAAAAAATGGCAACTGCATGAAGGGTCTACTGGTGAAAAAGAAATCAGATGCATGAACTTACTACCACAAATGTAGAATGCCCATATGATGGTGGAAGAAGATGGAACGAACTAGCTAGCTAGCTTGCCCAGCAGATAAGAGGCATGATTAATAGACTTGGATTTTTTGCTAATTAATTGGGTTTTTTTCGTTTTTTGCTTGTTTAATTTTGTTTATAAGTTGTTCTTAATCTCCATTACATCAGTACTTCTATGACCCCTCAAAGATTATATTATTATTATTATTATTCCTCAATAAATCAATTGATGATGAGTTTTGGGCCCAAAAAAAAAAAAAAAATGGTAATGAGTTATTCTAATTTAATCAGAAACCTTGAATTTGAATTCTAAGTTTACAGCTGCTTTAAAACTATTGAGGGAGAGTTTTGTCATCCTCTTGATTCCCCCTGACTTGAAAATGATTAATAATACATTAAAAGTGTAGAACACATATGATCTAGACAAAAAAAAAAAAAATTATATTATTAATATTTGATTCAAAACAAAAATCTAGGAAGAATGATAATGTTGGGTCAAAGATTACAATTTAAAAAATAAAAGTAATTAACCTGATTCTTAATTTGCCATAATCTGTTTTTAATATAAACATTTGACAGTTTTCATGTGTCCATAATTGGAGGTAAATGGGGACTGCATGATTTTCGAGATGCTTATGATACTTTAAAAAGATCAATTTTAAAAAAAATTAAAATATTAGGATGCACTTTGTTAGTTATGGATTAACATGAAATCCTAGAGGGCTAATTTAGTTGATTAAAAAATTTATTTTATTTTTTATAAATTAAGGTTAGATTTTTAAGATCATATATTATAAATGATTTTTTTATTTTTTTATGAATTCATTAATTTTTATATGAATAGCTTGTCTTTGATTAGGTTAAAAAAGTAAATTTAATATTGTGCATAAAAATTTATTTCCTACTCAATATGAATTATAAAATTTATCTATCAATACATCTTGACATTACAATTGATATATAGCTTATATATAATATAAGCTATATTCCATTACTTTTTTTATTGTATTTCTATATTATGATGAGATAAATTTCTATGTACATAAGAAGAAGAAAAAAACTCAATAATTAAGTTTTTAACTGAAAATACCAAGTCACTTTTATAACAAATCTAGTCATTATATTTTAGGGTGCATCTGGATCAAGGTTAAAAATATAGAGTGTAACAATTATAAGTGTAATTATTAAGTGAGTAATAGTTATAGGTATAACAGTTAAATTGTTAATTTTATTTGACAAATCAAGAGTAATGGATAAGTTATTAACATAATTAATTGAGTTTTGTATAAAATATTAAAAAAAGAATTTAATGAAAAAACTTATTTTTAAAAAAAGTCATTTTCACAATTTTTTTACTAACTAAAACAAATTATATTTTTTTTTGGGAAAAAACTTATCATATTTTAATAAATAAAGCAATACTATAAAAAAATAAAATAAGAATAAACCTGCAATCAATCATAATTTACAACTAAACAAAATTAAAAAAAATAAATCTCCAGTTAAACAATTCTATAAATGAAATCTAAATTAAAAAAAAAAAATCAGTTCCATAAAAAAGAAAAAAAAAATTCTTTTTCTTTTCTAATAGACAGTCCAGTCTCTTTTTTACATGTTTATTTTTGTTACATGTCTTTGTTCTAATCTCTCATAAGTTAATAAATTAAAATTTAAGTGGGAGTAATTGTTAAGAAAGTTAAACATTGACCTTGGTATCTAAAAATTTATCAAACAATATTAAAAAGAGTTAAAGTATTATAGGAATAACACTTAACCCCTTTTAATCTCGATCCAAATGCATCCTTAATATTATAATTAAATTAGCAAAAACTATACTTAAGGTGTACATATAAATGGCCAATCAGGTGTGATCTGATTAATTTTTTCATTTTTTTTAAGGGTATGAGAAGTGAGAAGTCTTAATTCGATACTCTCAAATCACAAAGAGTTGTAACCAATTTAATGGGAGATGCTAAAGAAAAGCATTACCCCTTGTTGTATAGTTTATTTCGATCTATTGGACTTTTATTGTAAAAAAAAAAAAATGTACATGCAAATGAAATTTATAATAAATAAAATAATTATATATCAAGTGAATTAATTAAATTAGTCAAATAAAAGATGAAGGCATTAGGCATAAAGTATTCTCCTTTTTTCCAATGGAATAATAAATCATATTTATCCTAATCAATTTTGATTTTATTCCAAAACCTAATAAAAAGAACAATAACATGATGCAAAAGTTCTTTTTATAAATGACGGCTAAAAAAGGAAATCTCATTATATTTGCCTTAAATATAGGGAATCTAATTCCATATGAATGGACAATCACTCATTTTCCTCATTGATCAATTTGATTTAATAAAAAAGAAAAAGAAAGAGAATACCAATTAATGAAATATTTTTTTAGATAGGTCATTGAAATAATTTTGATAAATACACTACAAGAAATAGCGGAGTTACTGACATAACTAAAATAGTCAGTAATACTGATGGAATGTTGCAAAATAAATATATACGTGTTTGTCGATAAAATATTGACGAAATTTTATCGGTATGTACTGACAGTATTATTTCGTCGGTGTTAAATGGCAAGAAGAAATAGTACGTGTATTTGTCTACGGTTTAACAACCGTTTACCAACGAAAAACATGTCTAATTATTGGCGGAAAAATTTAACGCTCATTAATTTATTTACCGACAGATTGCCACGTGACATCAGTAATTCCGTCGGCAATCCGTTAGTAAATTAATTACTGAAAATTTAGACAGTTTAATAACATACCGACAGAATTACTAATGTCACGTGGCAATCCGTCAGTAAATCTCTAATATAAACCGTTCTATTCCCTTTTTTCTCTGTTCTCTCCTTCTTTCTCTCTGATTTTCGTCCCTCTGCTTTCTGTTTCTCTGTTTTTGTCTAGCCGCCGTCCAGGCGGTGCCTATTCGCTGCCGTCCAGACATAGGTGGGTCTCCCGCCGGCCGTTCTCTGCTTTCATTTTTTTTTTATTTCTATTTTTTTAGTTCAATTAGTTTTTGTTAATTTTG